>OZ007576.1:1802068-1844568 GCA_963931925.1 Onchidella celtica | reverse complement strand
GGAAGTTGGCGCTTGTCAGCTCGGTCAAATATCATGTCCTAAGTGTCCGAAAAACAAAGTCCCTCCCAATGACTTACTGGCCAAATTCCCCATATTATTAACTCACTCTCCAAACAAACGATCCTAGCTTGAACTTTGATGTCTCCACAGATCGACTCATACTCGTTAGGTGTTGTACTGTGGGCTATGACATTCAAGAAGGATCCAGAACTAAACCCTGATGAAGACTATCTGACTGTTCTCAATGCTCACCCTGAGGTACCCAAGCCTATCAGGTACACGTATCTATGGATCAATTTTCAATGTTTACACTCTCATTTTTAATCTTTTGCCATTCAATTCCCACACTCAAACAACAACTTGTCTACATGGAGTCATTGACTATTGACTGTCTCCGGTGCTTTACTCATCCTATTGCTTATATTTCCACACAGATGGTCTCTGGAGCTCACCTTAGAAACTGACCGACAACTCAGGAATTCCGTGAAAATGTTACTGTACAATCTACATCGGACAGACTTTTATCCTGAACTCATCGATTCATTGTAAGTTTTCTGGTACTCATCATCATTTCTAGGTAAAAAGTTTTCATCATTATCCTTTTATCACTATATGAACTAACATAATATATACAGTCTTTCAAACATAACTTGACACATTTTAAAAGTGCGTAACTTTAAAACTGCAACATCCATTGTGTGGAAATTTCACATCTACCTGAGAACACCAAGACCACTTATGTATTTTACTCACTTCCACGTAGGGTCTTTGGTCCCTTGGGGCCTACCGGGTCACGTCATTTTGATTTTCCATTTTCTTAGCTGTAAAACTTTATTTTAAGAAAAGGGGGGGGGGGGACACGTAGACAGGTTGACCCAACTTCTCTGTGTTTAAATCGCCACTTTTCATTACGTCAAACACGCCGCGGTTAAGCCAAGATGAAAAAAAAAAATCAGATGATTGAGATGCTGCCGGATTCCCTATTGCTGTTGTTGCCAGACAGACGGTATACGATACGAGAAACCATCTGGCAGCAATTGGGATCGTAAAAGACCGCCAAAGACCAGGCAGACCAAGAGTGACAACTCGCAGACAAGATGCATTTATTGGTACTCGACATTATTTTAAGAAATCGCTTCAAAACAGCTCAAAAAACAACATATATATACTAAATGCAATGGTAAATGCTCGACCAATGTCAGTAAACACTGTTGCAATCACAAGACAGATCCAGTCTATGCGTTCATGCCAGTCATTAATGCAAGAGGCGGGCACACTCGTTACTAGACTGGTGACTTTTGATTATAATAATGATAATGTATAGCATTTATATAGCGCATATCCATTTAAAATGCTCTATGCGCTTTACAGAAACAACATGTCAACCACAGAGCAGAATGGAGCTCCTGCGAAGCGATCAAAACACACTGCACTGCTTCTTTCTCTCTCCCTGTCTCGCTCACTCTCCCTTTCTATCTCTCAGCAAATTGTAACGCAGCCTGTTAGGCGCAGTTCACAACTCACAACAGTTCACAACTCACAGCACTTCACAACTCACACCTCAAATAATATTTGAATATTTATTAATAACAATATATATGTAATAATGAATAATAAATTTTGTTGTTGCTGGGGGGGGGGGGGGTGATATGGATACATTTTAATCTATTAATTTCAATTTTCAATTTTGCCCGGGCAGCGGCATTTCGGCCTGCTCTTTACGATTTCCAACTGCCAAGGTATCTTTAACGTGCGCAACGTGCACACGGGCCCTCCGAATTTTTTCGTCCTTATCCGAGAAGACTAGGTACTCGATCCTACCCCCCAATAGGACCAGGGACTTGAAAATATGAGAAAAATCCAATTTCCAACATGCCTGCACTGCCCGGGTTTTGAACCCGGGACCCTTGGCATTGGAGGCGAGCACCTTGAGAGACCGCCTCTAGACCACCTTATGACCCATTGTTAATTGTGTCTACCACAATAAATTAACGTGTGGGCAATCTTTTGATTTAATGTTAATTCTTTTTCATGTTGAAAAATCTAGCATATTTATCTGAAATGTTCATATCGATCCAATTGATAATAACGAGATTTAAGTAAAAAAAAAAAGGTATATGTTATTTTTTGAAAGACTGTATCTCCTTATGACACTAACCTACAGTAATTTTTTTTTGTTTAGTACCTTATCGCACTAACCTTATTTGCATTTTTCCTTTCCGCTACCACTTTTTTCTATCACTCTAACCAAATGTTTTAAATAACACTAACCAACAGTATTACTTATCACACTAACCAACAGCTCTACGTTATCACACTAACCAACATTTTTTACTTATCACACTAACCAACACTTTTACTTATCACACTAACCAACACTTTTACTTACCATACTAACCAACACTTTTACTTACCACACTAACCAACACTTTTACTTATCATAGAAACCAACACTTTTACTTATCACACTAACCAACACCTTTACTTATCACACTAACCAACATTTTTACTTATCACACTAACCAACACTTCTACTTATCACACTAACCAAAATTTTTACTTATCACACTAACCAACATTTTTACTTATCACACTAACCAACACTTCTACTTATCACACTAACCAACATTTTTACTTATCACACTAACCAACATTTTTTGCTTATCACACTAACCAACACCTTTACTTATCACACTAACCAACACTTTTACTTATCACACTAACCAACATGTTTACTTATGGCATTTCTCTTAGATTTTCAATAACAAACATTAATTATTTTACTAATCAACTAGTTTCACTAACCAACAGTTTAACACACCTAACATTATTAACCCATTAATCAAACTAACACACTAACACATGATAAAGGTGTGTATCACTGTTACACACCAAGGCCGCGGCTCGGCCTACCATTTTTTTAATCAGGCCACACAGAACAAATTGTTTGTTTAGTGGACAGTTTGTCTGTATGACGGTCCCAAGCCCGTACAAACTGAGAGGGAAAAGATGGCATTCATAATTAAGTTGTAATTGTGGCAGAAATGTGATTTTCACAAAAAGTACTTGAAATACTCTACAGCTTCAATCACATCATTCGGCGTCATATTCGCTTACTCATCCATCCACTCACCAACTCACTCATCCACCCACTCACCAACTTACTCACCCATCCACTCATCAACTCACTCATCCACCCACTCACCAACTCACTTATCCATCCACTCACCAACTCACTTATCCATCCACTCACCAACTCACTTATCCATCTACTCACCAACTCACTCATTCATCCACTCACCAACTCACTCATTCATCCACTCACCAACTCACTCATCCATGTTCACACTGACTGACTTATACACCCTCTTACCGGCTCATTCTTGTCCACTCTACAAATTCACCATTTCATTCTATCACAGAAGTACATAATATTAATTATAAACTTCAGTTTACAATCTGCAGCCGTGGACAGATACCAAACAGTAATAGCAAACACAACATATTTGTACAAAGTAATTACTTCTAATGAGATTTGTTCCGTAGTTTATGAATATTCCATGTCATGTTACTCGTGTGTTTGTCAGCTGTTCAATTTTTACATATTTATGCCATAATACGAAAGTCTAATGTCACAAACATGATGTGCTCTGAAATGTTAAGTGAAAATGAATTTTCCCTCAAAGGACAATAAAGTGATTTTTTTTTCTTAATCTTATCTGATTTTGGCTTGGCCGTGGCGCTTTCTCAAGAATAATTATTATATCAAGACTACTTCTACTACTACTTCTAATGATGATAATGATGATGATAATGATAATAATAGGTGTATTGCACATTGTAATAATAATGACTTTACATCCCAAATCGGCAAACCCTGAGACCTTGTACATTTACATTTAATTCTGAATTTCTATGTGACTGACATGGTTCAGGTTTAGAGTTCAGCAATCAGATTAAAATGGCTGGAATATCTAGTTCTTTCAAACCGGGGGTCACTTTTGACGCTTTTAAGCTTTTGTTTCGGGAGTGGCGCCGAATTTGTTTTTTCTGGTGGTCCTGGGCTGAACTATTTCTGTTTGTTTAGACAAGGAAAAATTCATTCCGTCTTCTTGAATGCCACGCTGATTGGTTGTGGGTGACAATGACATGTGTCAGCTGACCAGAGCTTTGATCAACAGTGTGTGGGAAGGTCTACAGTTCACAGCCAGCAAGGTGACCAGATCAACAATAGTCATAAACTACGTGTGGCGTTTCAAAAATGTTGGATTTGAATTTCACGTTTTTTTTTTTGTTTGTTATCGGTTTATCCATCTTTTTTTGTTATACTCTATTGTCTACCTATCTGTCTATCTTGAGAACAACACTAAAATGCTTCTCATTAAAATAACAAAGGCATTGTTAAATTCGCTTAGAAAGTATACAGTATAGCAAGAATAATCCTATAAATAATCACAGAAGAGATCAATTGGAAGTTGAAATAAATGCCATATCAAATCTCCTGACATGACCAAAATCTTAAAAGATAAAAAAAATTGATGTCTGTGAAGGATTGACAAGAATTGAAGAGTTGACAGATATATCAGGGCTAAAGCTGAATAGAAAGAAACCAGTTGGAATGTGGGTGGGAAGTAATCAACAAAGGGAGGAAAGAGGGGAAGGAATAACTTGGGTAGAAAAGGGAGGTAATATAAACGCACTGGGAATAAATTATATTTTGTACTTTAACGCGGCAATTGGAGCCTCTAAAATCCTGCAAAATTGGATAGACAAAATCAACAGTATTAAAACTCTCATTTGTAGATGGTCTAAGAGAAATCTTTCACTGTATGGACATTTTATAGTCACAAAAACGTTCTTAATACCGAAATTGAACTATATTACACAGGCCCTATCTTTGCCACAGGAAATACTAGCTGAAATAGATCGAATTCTGTTTAAATTTCTGTGGCCAAAAATGTACTCAAATTAAAGTTGTTTTGTTTTTTTTTTTATAAAATGATTTAAAGAAATATGTATACAAATGTCACCAAAAAAAAATACAAAAATAGGAGTAAAATTAGCCAGTCATATCTGCAAAAACTTGGTAAGCTTACCCTATATTAAGGAAATCAAGTATTAAAGCAAAAGAATTAAAATCAATAAGGTCAATAAATTCATTTTTTTTTTTTGGCAGACTGTAATTGAAACTTGGTTGGACATAGAATATGAGATAGGAAAGAAGTAAATGATATGGAGGCAAATAATGTAGGCAAACAACTTTTATTCAACAACAACAATAATGTTAGATATAAAAATTAAGCCACTGTGGATAGAAACATGGGTTAGAGGGGGAATTAACTATACATATAATTATATCAAATGTTTAATGGAAATAACTGGAAAACCCTGCAAGATGTAACTCAGATAATTGGACATTATCCTGTAATTCAGTTCGACCACTGGGCAGTTACAAATGCAGTGAAAAGAGAATGAAGGGAAAGTTTTGTTAAAACCAAAGGAGATGACAGAATAAGGTTGGATACAGAAGATGAGGTAGTCGAATACCCTAAGAGTGTCTTTAATCTAGCGAACAAAGAGATTAGAAAGACATTAATAAAGAATGAAAAAAGGCAGTTTTCTGTAGTCAAGGATTCTGGAAATGAAAATACGATGTTGACATCCACCCTTATTTTAGTATTGGTTTTAGAGCTTGTAAAGAATCCAGTCTGAGGCTCTTACACTTTAAAATCCTGCATAATATTTATCCAACAAATATTCTCTTACATAAAATGAAAATAAAGGAAAATGATAAATGCCAGCACTGTAAAACAACTGATTTTATAGAGACTTTTTTTTATTGTAACAAACTGAAAGATTATTGGCGCTTTGTGGCCCAGGATATTTGAAGTAAAACTGGGAAAATAATTGAAATAAATGAAAAAACCGAGAATTAAAATAAATGAGAAAAATGAGAAACAATGAGAAAATATGGAATTATAAAGAACGATTTAGACTACAATGCAAACCAAAATACCATTGATAATATTAACACTATAGTAATCGCTCAAATATAATGTATCAGTAAAGTGAAATATGGGATATCAATTAACCTCAAATTTACATTTGAAACAGAAATGAAAATAAGAGAAAAGTATCTTAATTAACCTGTCACGCATAAACCTACACAACATAAATGAATGAATGAAAAAATGAAAGATGTGAGAGAGAGAGAAAATGAAAGATGTGAGAGAGAGAGAAAATGAAAGATGTGAGAGAGAGAGAAAATGAAAGATGTGAGAGAGAGAGAAAATGAAAGATGTGAGAGAGAGAGAAAATGAAAGATGTGAGAGAGAGAGAAAATGAAAGATGTGAGAGAGAGAGAAAATGAAAGATGTGAGAGAGAGAGAAAATGAAAGATGTGAGAGAGAGAGAAAATGAAAGATGTGAGAGAGAGAGAAAATGAAAGATGTGAGAGAGAGAGAAAATGAAAGATGTGAGAGAGAGAGAAAATGAAAGATGTGAGAGAGAGAGAAAATGAAAGATGTGAGAGAGAGAGAAAATGAAAGATGTGAGAGAGAGAGAAAATGAAAGATGTGAGAGAGAGAGAAAATGAAAGATGTGAGAGAGAGAGAAAATGAAAGATGTGAGAGAGAGAGAAAATGAAAGATGTGAGAGAGAGAGAAAATGAAAGATGTGAGAGAGAGAGAAAATGAAAGATGTGAGAGAGAGAGAAAATGAAAGATGTGAGAGAGAGAGAAAATGAAAGATGTGAGAGAGAGAGAAAATGAAAGATGTGAGAGAGAGAGAAAATGAAAGATGTGAGAGAGAGAGAAAATGAAAGATGTGAGAGAGAGAGAAAATGAAAGATGTGAGAGAGAGAGAAAATGAAAGATGTGAGAGAGAGAGAAAATGAAAGATGTGAGAGAGAGAGAAAATGAAAGATGTGAGAGAGAGAGAAAATGAAAGATGTGAGAGAGAGAGAAAATGAAAGATGTGAGAGAGAGAGAAAATGAAAGATGTGAGAGAGAGAGAAAATGAAAGATGTGAGAGAGAGAGAAAATGAAAGATGTGAGAGAGAGAGAAAATGAAAGATGTGAGAGAGAGAGAAAATGAAAGATGTGAGAGAGAGAGAAAATGAAAGATGTGAGAGAGAGAGAAAATGAAAGATGTGAGAGAGAGAGAAAATGAAAGATGTGAGAGAGAGAGAAAATGAAAGATGTGAGAGAGAGAGAAAATGAAAGATGTGAGAGAGAGAGAAAATGAAAGATGTGAGAGAGAGAGAAAATGAAAGATGTGAGAGAGAGAGAAAATGAAAGATGTGAGAGAGAGAGAAAATGAAAGATGTGAGAGAGAGAGAAAATGAAAGATGTGAGAGAGAGAGAAAATGAAAGATGTGAGAGAGAGAGAAAATGAAAGATGTGAGAGAGAGAGAAAATGAAAGATGTGAGAGAGAGAGAAAATGAAAGATGTGAGAGAGAGAGAAAATGAAAGATGTGAGAGAGAGAGAAAATGAAAGATGTGAGAGAGAGAGAAAATGAAAGATGTGAGAGAGAGAGAAAATGAAAGATGTGAGAGAGAGAGAAAATGAAAGATGTGAGAGAGAGAGAAAATGAAAGATGTGAGAGAGAGAGAAAATGAAAGATGTGAGAGAGAGAGAAAATGAAAGATGTGAGAGAGAGAGAAAATGAAAGATGTGAGAGAGAGAGAAAATGAAAGATGTGAGAGAGAGAGAAAATGAAAGATGTGAGAGAGAGAGAAAATGAAAGATGTGAGAGAGAGAGAAAATGAAAGATGTGAGAGAGAGAGAAAATGAAAGATGTGAGAGAGAGAGAAAATGAAAGATGTGAGAGAGAGAGAAAATGAAAGATGTGAGAGAGAGAGAAAATGAAAGATGTGAGAGAGAGAGAAAATGAAAGATGTGAGAGAGAGAGAAAATGAAAGATGTGAGAGAGAGAGAAAATGAAAGATGTGAGAGAGAGAGAAAATGAAAGATGTGAGAGAGAGAGAAAATGAAAGATGTGAGAGAGAGAGAAAATGAAAGATGTGAGAGAGAGAGAAAATGAAAGATGTGAGAGAGAGAGAAAATGAAAGATGTGAGAGAGAGAGAAAATGAAAGATGTGAGAGAGAGAGAAAATGAAAGATGTGAGAGAGAGAGAAAATGAAAGATGTGAGAGAGAGAGAAAATGAAAGATGTGAGAGAGAGAGAAAATGAAAGATGTGAGAGAGAGAGAAAATGAAAGATGTGAGAGAGAGAGAAAATGAAAGATGTGAGAGAGAGAGAAAATGAAAGATGTGAGAGAGAGAGAAAATGAAAGATGTGAGAGAGAGAGAAAATGAAAGATGTGAGAGAGAGAGAAAATGAAAGATGTGAGAGAGAGAGAAAATGAAAGATGTGAGAGAGAGAGAAAATGAAAGATGTGAGAGAGAGAGAAAATGAAAGATGTGAGAGAGAGAGAAAATGAAAGATGTGAGAGAGAGAGAAAATGAAAGATGTGAGAGAGAGAGAAAATGAAAGATGTGAGAGAGAGAGAAAATGAAAGATGTGAGAGAGAGAGAAAATGAAAGATGTGAGAGAGAGAGAAAATGAAAGATGTGAGAGAGAGAGAAAATGAAATAAGAACAAAACTGAGAGCAAATGAAAGAAAAAAGATTGGAAAGGGGTGGGGGGGGGGGGGGGGAGCAATGACGAAAGATGAAAAATGCCAAAATATCCTAATGTGCATGAAGTAAGTTCAGACCTCTTACATGTTCCTTACTATTATTATTATTGGATTACGACTGATATTGCTGTAATATATTATAGTTGTTTACACAATACTGTCTGCACTTAATATTTAATAATGGAGCATTTTCTGTCATTTTTTAAGATAATTTTTTCTTATTTTCATGTTTTATTTTTTTTATATGTTTGTTTGATGTTGTTTTTTTTTCCTGTTTTTTTTTTTTAATTCCTGTTTTTTGTTTCATTCAGGCAATATTTATAACTGTTGGGAACACACATAACGTGTGTAATAGAATGTATAGTAGATGATAAACTGAACTGTAAAACCCTGTCAATTGATGAAGAAAAGACCTAAACGGTTCGAGAACATCCGACAACTCAGAATTCAGTAGTTGACAATTCTGAGAGATGAAAGAGTTCAGTAGTGTCCGATCCCCAGGATAGTCCTTACAGACAGCTGTGTACTTATATACTTGGTAATCTACATACTTTCATAATTTTTTTTTATACCTATTATCTACTTTAAATGCCTTTACTTACACTTATTACAAAGAAACATCTGTCTACGTGACTTTTTATTTTGTTCCTTGAATTATTTATGTACTAGTGGAACTTGGTTATAACGAGAGGTCATGTTCCACCAAAAATGTCTCGTTATACCAAAAGTCTCGCTTTTCCAGGAAAGCGTCCAAAAGGCAAGGCAAGGGATTTAAAATACCCCACTTTGTGCAGGACATGCTAACAAGGGAGGTAACCATGAAAAATAATGGTTACCTCTCTTGTTAACACGTCCTGTCGATTAGCGCGTACACATGTACTGTAATATCTCGGTACTGTTTTTTTCGTTTTTATGTGCTGACGGTAGCCATGTTTCCATCAAATTACAAGAGAGTCAGATTCAAAAGTTAGAGGCAGACGAGTAACAGACTGGCCACGTGTTTGTGACACTGGGACAAACTGTGGGGCTGGCCATGAAGGCTACAACCGTGTAGCTTCGTCAGACACGTGCACTCTCTAGTTAATACTGGTGATGTGCCATAATTATTACTCGCAGCACGGTCTTTGATCCGCGTAAATCACTACCATAATAATATATTGTAAATTTTTTGGTTGCATGGGTGGTGGTGTAGTGTGCGGTCAGTAAGAAAACAAAGCTTCTTAGGTAAAGCAAGATCTTAAGAGATGATTGGACGGGTGGGCGGGCATAAATTTATTGAGTGCGAGGGTGGTGAAAGTAGACAACGCTTGCTGGGCCGACGCAAGACATGATTGGACAGGTGGGCGGGCTTGAGTTGGTGGTGGTGTACAATGCTGTCACGGCACATGGTCAGCAAGTAGACATCGCTTGCTAGGCCTACGCAAGACATAATTGGACGGGTGGGCAGGCGGGCAAATGTAAAGTTATTAATTGCGTGGGTGGTAGTGTAATACGCTGTCATAACATGTGGTCAGTAAGGAAACAAAGCATTGTTGGCCTGAGTGAGAGGTGACTAGACATGTGGGCATGCAGTAACAGACAAAGAACAATAATTATGTCTGACTCGCTACACGCTGTACTGCGGCCGCTCCCACAATTTGCCGTATGCATTCAGAATTAATTCTCTCGCTATAGCAAGTGTTGTGATTATCGATTGCCGTTATTCAAGTATTTTAATATATAGCTTATATAGTAGAAAAAACGGGGATTTAAAATGTTCTTGCTATAGGCAAAGTTCTCGTTATTAGCAGTGTCGTTAAACATGATGGTCCACTATGCACTTATATCTATTGGGTTTAATCTGTAATCACCGAGTCATGTACTGAATGAATACATTCAAACTCGTATATTAATCTGACCCCCCCCCCCCAATAAACATATTCAGAAATTCAAGTTTAATATATATCCACATCTATTTTATTCACGTGCGCCCTCAAAACAAAACAAACAAAAAAAGTACAAAAAATTTGAGTATCATAAAAAAAAATATTATTTCTCGCCGGGTTTTTTTTCTGCCTTTTTCTTCTTTTTCTTATTATTTTATTATTTGTTGCTCTTTCTCTCTTGTTTATTCTTTCTCCTTCTTTCTCTTTCTCTCTCTCTTCGTCTCCATCCCTCTAAGAGACTTTCTCTCCCCTCTCTTTCTCTCTCTTCTACCACTGCCTGAGATCTTTAGCTTCTGGACGGCCTTAGCCTATTGCTATTGCTATTGCTATTGCTATTGCTATTGCTATTGCTATTGCTATTGCTATTGCTATTGAATCTCTCGTCAGCCCTCTCACCCCCCCCCCCCACCTTCTCTCTTGTAACAGAAAATCGTTTCCCATTTTATATTTTCTTTTTCTTTTTTTTTCTTGGGGGCGGGAGGCGGGTGGGGGGGGGGGTCTTTATAAAATCACATTATGTGAAATGGTTTTAAAACAACACAAAACTTTGAAGGAAAGAATGGAAGACAGACGAGTAAAATGAAAGAAACAAAGGAATAAGATAAAATGACCTGAAGAAAAACAAAGCTACAGTAGCCATCACATCTTCCTGCGCAAATAGATTTCTGTGGGGAAAAAAAATAAACTACGACAAAAAAAAATATGGAGTTCGGAAGAAAAAAAACACTTGGAAACACCTGAGTTTCAACTCCAACACCATAAAAGGTCACAGCGCGTAGTTTATGACGAGTCAGTCACGTCACCTAGCTCGCCAGGTAAACCTTCCTATGGTCTCTGCTGAACACCGTTCTCGTCACTCGACTCCACCCATTTTTCTTCACCAGCCAATCAGTGAGCACTTGACAGGACGAAGTGGTTTTAACAAAAGAAGTAGTTCGAGATATTGTATAGCTCATTCCTGGAACATGGAAGGTAAGTCCCTGTCACTCCTCGCCCACCCCCACCCCCCCCCCCCGAAAAAAAAAGCAAACAATAGAAGTAAAACCTACACCTGATCTCATGTTTATCTATCGTGTTGTTTTGGCTAATTTAGAAATATTATGTTTCTTGGATTCAATTAAACATTTTATCCGTCTATCTATCTATCTATCTATCTATCTATCTACCTACCTACCTATCTATCTATCTATCTATCTATCTATCTATCTATCTATCTATCTATCTATCTATCTATCTATCTATCTATCTATCTATCTATCTATCTATCTATCTATCTATCTATCTATCTATCTATCTATCTATCTATCTATCTATCTATCTATCTATCTATCTATCTATCTATCTATCTATCTATCTATCTATCTATCTATCTATCTATCTATCTATCTATCTATCTATCTATCTATCTGTCTATCTATCTATATATCTATCCATCCATCCATCCATCCATCCATCCAAACATTCATTCATCCATCCATCCATCCATCCATCCATCCATCCATCCATCCATCCATCCATCCATCCATCCATCCATCCATCCATCCATCCATCTATCTACCTATCTATCCTCCTGCCTGCATGCCTGCCAGCATGTCGGTCTGTCTGTCTTTCTATCTGTCTGTCTGTCTGTCCGTCCCATACCTGGGGGTTTGGGTAAAGTACATACTTTCTAAAGTAATTATCTTCTAGATCATTTATTTAATTATTTCCTTCTCTTTCTCTCATAAAAACGTAATTATACAGACAAACAAACAAATGAAAAATCTGACCAAATAAACAACACCAAAAACACCAAAAATAAATGTCTATGTGTACAGTATTCATAAACATGAGATCACACACACACAGACACACACACAGACACACACACACACACAGACACACAGACACACACACAGACACACACACACACACACACAGACACACAGACACACACACAGACACACACACACACACAGACACACACACAGACACACAAAGAAAGGAATAACAATAACAACAACAACAACAACACAAGGAAACGACCAAACAGACGGGAAACCAAGAACATGAACAGCTGATATACATGTAAAATCTCTTAAGTTCTGTGTGAGAATTCACTTTTTCTTCCTACTGTCAAATCAGGAACTATGAAAACTCGGTCAGCAAATCTCTTTTTGAAAGATTGTTTTGGGTTTTCTGCGCTTTTCAGAACAAATAAATATCAGAATTATTGGTTTATCGGTCCATTTTACAAGAAAATCATTGAAGGAAACAGCACGACATGGTCGGCAATCAGCACAATGGAGAAGTATTGTTTTTGTCGGCACACTTCACAAGTAACATAGAGGCGAGTCGTAACTCTGTCAGTCCACTTCAGAAGAAACCCAGAGGACGATAATCCCTCTATCGGTACACTACAGAGAGAACTCAGCGAAAGACAATCCCTTTGTCGGTACACTACAGAGACAACTCAGGGAAGGACAGTCCCCTTGTCTGTATACTACAAAGAGAACTCAGGGAAGGACAGTCCCCTTGTCTGTACACTACAAAGGGACACCACCAAGAGGCGGTCAGAAGATTTCACAATGCATCGTCGGCAACTTTCCATGGTGGGGTGGGCGGTCCTACCACACAGCTGACCTATATAAGGACGGAACATCTCAAACCTTCCTCAGTTGACACTTGATTACTGTTGAGTGTGCATCTTTGAGAGTTTGGAGAATTTCATTCTCTGTGTGTGTTTATCATCACTTGTGACCAACTTCGTCATGGCTGAACCCAAGTTTCTCCCTTTTCACCACGAACTTGAGGAATATTTCTTCGACTATTTTCAGTCCCAGATACAGGTGGGGCCTGAGATTGGCAGTGGTATGACTGGTCTCCCGGTACTGCAGCTTACACAAACCAGCAATGCTGAAGCTCCCAGTTATTTGGCTGCCAAGAGATTTTCTTTGTTGACACCAGATGGAGGTATCAAAAACCACAAGTTGTTTCGGAGAGAGCTCAATGCCTTACAAAAAATCTCACATCCTCATCTTGCCAAACTGGTCGTCTCTGCACGTTGTCCCACTTATCTGGTCATCTGTACAGAGTTTTATCCTAATGGAACCTTGGACTCGAAACTGCCGGATATAACAGATGAACTCCGGGATCGCTACTTTATCCAACTGGCTTGTGCTGTACGCTATCTCAACAAGCACATTAGACTGGTCCACTGTGACGTCAAACTACCCAATATCTTCATGGACGCCAATAACAATCCTGTATTGGGAGACTTTGGTCTGTGTTGTTCTATCATAAGAAGGTCATCAAACCTTGGAGGAACTAAAGGCTACAAAGCTCCCGAACTCATGGATAATTCAATCAAAGAAATTGATCGCAGAAAGGTAAACCTCATACTTTCTTTTGCTCGTTGTTTAATTCATGAATGATGTCAATTCTTATGTTTTTCATTAACGATTAGATTTTTCTATACAGTACTTTGTTATATTGACATTTAATTTAGATAAATGAATTAAGTTATAGAAAGAAAAGGCTTTTAGAATGTGTCTTTGATCCTTGTAAGTTATTCAGTTTTACTAGTGGAAGTTGGCGCTTGTCAGCTCGGTCAAATATCATGTCTTAAGTGTCCGAAAAACAAAGTCCCTCCCAATGACTTACTGGCCAAATTCCCCATATTATTAACTCACTCTCCAAACAAACGATCCTAGCTTGAACTCTGATGTCTCCACAGATCGACTCATACTCGTTAGGTGTTGTACTGTGGGCTATGACATTCAAGAAGGATCCAGAACTAAACCCTGATGAAGACTATCTGACTGTTCTCAATGCTCACCCTGAGGTACCCAAGCCTATCAGGTACACGTATCTATGGATCAGTTCTCAATGTTTACACTATCATTTTTTAATCTCTTGCCATTCAATTCCCACACTCAAACAACAACTTGTCTACATGGAGTCATTGACTATTGACTGTCTCCGGTGCTTTACTCATCCTATTGCTTATATTTCCACACAGGTGGTCTCTGGAGCTCACCTTAGAAACTGACCGTCAACTCAGGAATTCCGTGAAAATGTTACTGTACAATCTACATCGAACAGACTTTTATCCTGAACTCATCGATTCATTGTAAGTTTTCTGGTACTCATCATCATTTGTAGGTAAAAAAGTTTTCATCATTATCCTTTTTTCACTATATGAACTAACATAATATTTACAGTCTTTCATACATAACTTGGGTAACTTTAAAACTGCGTCATTCATTTTGTTGAAAGTTTCACATCTACCTGAGAACACCAAGACCTCTTATGAATTTTACTCACTTCCACATAGTCTTTGGTCCCTTGGGGCCTACCGGGTCATGTAATTTAGATTTTCCAGTTTTTTAGCCTTGAAACTTTTTTTTTTAAAGAAAAGGGGGGGGGGGCACGTAGACAGGTTGACCCAACTTCTCTGTGTTTAAATCGCCACTTCTCATTACGTTAAACACGCCGTGACCAAGCCAAGATGAAAGAAATCAGATTATTGGGATGCTTAATGCCGGATTCCCTATTGCTGTTGTTGCCAGACAGACGGTATACGATACGAGAAACCATCTGGCAGCAACTGGGACCGTAAAAGACCGCCAAACACCAGGCAGACCAAGAGTGACAACTCGCAGACAAGATGCATTTATTCGTACTCGACATTATTTTAAGAAATCGCTTCAAAACAGGTCAAAAAGCAACATATATATACTAAATGCAATGGTAAATGCTCGACCAATGTCAGTAAACACTGTTGCTATCACAATACTGAACCAGTATATGCGTCGCCGATGCCAGTCTGTCATTAATGCAAGAGGCGGACACACTCGTTACTAGACTTGTGACTTTTGATTATGACCCCCTGTTACTTGTGTGTACCACAATAAATTAACCTGTGGGCAATCTTTTGATTTAATGTGTTAATTCTTTTTCATGTTGATAAATCTAGCATATTTATCTGAAATGTTCATAATAACCGAGATTTACGTAAAAAGAAAAACGGTATGCTATTTTTGGAAGACTGTATCTCCTTATGACACTAACCTAGAGTAATTTATTTTTTTTTGTACCTTATCACACTAACCTTACTTGCACTTTTTCATACCGCTAACACTTTTGCCTATCACTCTCACCAAATCTTTTAAACAACACTAACCAACACTTTTACTTATCACACTAACCAACACTTTTACTTATCACACTAACCAACACGTTTACTTATCACACTAACCAACACTTTTCCTTTATCACACTAATCAACACTTTTACTTATCACACTAACCAACACTTTTACTTATAACACTAACCAACACTTTTACTTATCACACTAACCAACACTTTTACTTTATCACACTAACCAACACTTTTACTTTATCACACTAACCAACACTTTTACTTTATCACACTAACCAACACTTTTACTTATCACACTAACCAACACTTTTACTTATCACACTAACCAACACTTTTACTTATCACATTAATCAACACTTTTACTTATCCCACTAACCAACACTTTTAGTTATCACACTAACCAACACGTTTACTTATCACACTAACCAACACGTTTACTTATCACACTAACCAACCCGTTTAGTTATCACACTAATCAAGACGTTCACTTATGACATTTCTCTTACAATTTCAATAACAAACATTAATTATTTTACTAACCAACTAGTTTCACTAACCAACAATTTAACACACCTAACATATTAACCCATTAAGCAAACTGACACACTAACACATGATAAAGGTGTGTATCACTGTTACGTACCAAGGCCGCGGCTCGGCCTACCATTTTTTTAATCAGGCCACACAGGACAAAATTGTTTGTTTACTGGACAGTTTGTCTGTGTGACGGTCCCATGCCCGTACAAACTGAGAGGGAAAAGATGGCATTCATAATTATGTTGTAATTGTGGCAAAAATGTGAATTTCACAGGAAGTACTTGAAGTACCCTACATCTTCACTCATACATTCACACATCATTCCACCCACTCATCGTAGTATTTGCTTACTCATCCATCCACTCACCAACTCACCCATCTATCCACTCACCAACTCACTCAACCAGCCACTCACCATCCATCCACTCACTTACTCACTCATCCATCCACTCACCGACTCACTCATCCATCCACGCACCAACTCACTCATCCATTCACTCACTTACTCACTCATCCATCCACTCACCAACTCATTCATCCATCCACTCACCAACTCACTCATCCATCCATTGACTTACTCACTCATCCATCCACTCACCAACTCACCCATCCATCCACTCACCAACTCAGTCATCCATCCAGTCACCGACTCATTCATCCATCCACTCACCAACTCACTTACCCATCCACTCACCAACTCACTCATCCATCCACTCACCAGCTCACTCATCCATGCACTCACCAACTCGCTCATCCATCCACTCACCAACTTACTCACCCATCCATTCACTAACTCGCTCACCCATCCACTCACCAACTCACTCATCCATCCACTCACCAACTCACTCATCCATCCACTCACAAACTCACTCATCCATCCACTCACCAACTCACTCATTCATCCACTCACCAACTCACTCATCCATCCACTCACCAATTTACTCATCCATCCACTCACTTACTCATTCATCCATCCACTCACCAACTCACTCATCCATCCACTCACTTACTCACTCATCCATCCACTCACCAACTCACTCATCCATCCACTCACCAACTCACTCATCCATCCACTCCCCGACTCACTCATCCATCCACTCACCAACTCACTCACCCATCCACTCACCAACTCACTCATCCATCCTCTCACCAACTCACTCATCCATCCACTCACCAACTCACTCATCCATCCACTCCCCGACTCACTCATCCATCCACTCACTTTGTCACAAATCCCAGACTGGGAGATGTAATAAGTATGACAGGACAACAATCACGAACAAACAAGTTTAACACTTAACAGAACAACCCATCAGACTCACACATTTATTAAACATAATTATACATATAAGAGCGCAATTACATACATTATATTATTGAAATGACTGCCGTACAACGGCCTTATTCTCACACACACTCTCCCTCGGATCCACAATCCGGTAGTTACTCCTAAAGGCACTTCGGCCTCAGCCTCTCCCCTCAGGGTCTTAATAGTACATTAATAATTTACTGGCACCGCAGTCTCTCAATATCCCCTTCCTATTGTCATACACCTTAACACTCCCCTAGCACCTCAGCAGGGCAATAACACATTAGTATTTCCATAGCCATCAACATGGCAACAACATAGTATCAGTTCACTAGCCTATCAACATGGCAACAATATAGTATCTCATTCACTCTCATATCTACGTCCCTGTCCGTGGCCTGACTGCCACGACTTTATGTGCCTCTACTGTCCTGCACTGACAGCCTCACTTCTGGCCTATGTGTGGCCTCCGGCCCTATGCTGGCCTATCCCCTGTGCTCATCGAGGTGGCTCTGCGGCCCGTCGCCGACACCTGTCATAACTGGAAAGACTCTTCCACTAGTCTTCTCGACTGCTCACTTTATGTCCGCCCGATAGGCTTTTATTCACAGGTCCGATCCGTCGGACCTTCTAACTTGCAGTGATAGTTATACAGCGCTTTCGCCTCCTTCAGACCCCCCCCCCCACTACTCACAACAGCACGCTTAACTTGCTGTCTACTGTGAGTCCTTCTTACTCTACACCCGCTCTGTAGCAATCCCCTTAATTGCACTCACTCCACTCGTGACATCATCCCCCACCCCAAAAAAATTAATGCAATTAATTTCAAATCGCATCAAGATGACTGTCAACGAGTGAGCGTGAGCAATACCTACACTAAAAAAACTGACCTAGCAGTTCCCCTAGTATATAAAATACCGAAATCAGGGGAAAATATGGGGATCAATATGGCCTGAAATATGCATATATGTGTCACATCATGAATAGCTAACTAACCACAATACTTAATACAGAATCAAAAACCATTCAACCTATCAACCATTCTTCATATCATATTTATAATGTCAATATTTTAAAGTCGACTTATTCACACAGATCCTGTCAATGTTTCTGTCCTCCGATGTATAAGCTCCTGAAATCTTGCCCTAGGCTCGACTAAGGTAGTCGGCGATATGATTGCTGGTTCCTGGAATTGGTTGAATAACGAAGGTATACGGCTGCAAAGCCAATGCCCATCTAGACAAGCGTGGGCTGGACGAACGATTCTTCGACAAAAATGTCAGTGGCTTGTGGTCTGTCTGGATACAAAATTCTCGTCCCATGAGATAACGTCCTAGTTTCTGGACGGACCAGACAATGGCAAGACACTCACGCTCTATCACAGAATACTTTCTTTCTCTCTGCAATAACTTCCTACTGACATAACATACAGGATGGAGACATTCGTTCTTCTCCTGTAGAAGACAAGCGCCGACACCAGAGTCCGACGCATCCGTTCTGAGGATAAAATTTGATCGAAAATCGGGTAATATCAGAATGGGTGACGATGATAATGCTGTCACCAAATTATCAAATGATGTCTGACATTCAGACGTCCACTGGACCTTATCGGGTTGTCCCTTCTTAGTAAGGTCAGTAAGAGAAGATGACAAGGAGGAAAAATTTGGAATGAACTTTCTGTAATAATTTAAAATTCCCACTAAGCTTCTGACTTGTTTCTTTGTTTTAGGGATTTGCAACCCTACTAATTTGTCAATTTTTGTTTCTTCAGGTCTCTGAACACCTCTACCCACAATATGTCCTAAGAATACTATCTCTGGGCATGCCAAATCCATCTTTGCGGGTTTAGCCGTTAACCCAAAATGACGTAATCGTTGAAAAATTACTGTTAGTGTCTGAATATGATCAGACCATGTCGACGTATGGCATGCTATATCGTCAAAGAATGACACGACATTAGGTATGTCCTTCAACACTAATCTCATTAATCGTGTAAACGTCGCTGGCGCGTTTACCAACCCAAATGGCATGACCTTAAATTGGAATAATCCAATGGGCGTTTGGAACGCCGTGTATTGTTTAGACTCCTCAGTAAGCGGGATTTCCCAATAACCTTTCGTTAAATCAATCTTGGAAAACCACGTGGACCCGGCCAATGAAGCTATTAATTCCTCCTGGAACGGGATAGGCTCCCTATCGCCTACCGTAATAGTGTTCAATCTTCGAAAATCAATACAGAACCGCACCGATCCATCAAGTTTTTTCACGAGGACGATGGGTGATGAATACGGCGATGTTGATGGTTCTATCACATCTAACTTCAACATTGACTCAACTTCCTTTATGATTCTATCTCTCGAAGAAAACGGCAACGGATACGGTCTAAGAAATACTGGCTTATCCGAAGTCAACTTTATTTGGTGCTGAATCACCGTAGTGCGACCCGGCAAATCCGTAACAACATCCGGAAATGACGCTAATAGGGTCTCAAGTTCCCTACTCCTTGAACTCGTAAGGTCAGGGTTAATTTTTACGTCCCTGTAACCTTGTGTCGCAGTTAACTCCGGCAATTGAATTTGTAACTCTTCCTGCGCCTCGGTGTCGCTTACGTCACAGTCCAACTGGTCTACGACCCCCGTACAAGCAGTAGAGAAGACAGTCTCCTCTGGTCTTGTCTGTGCACACAGATACTGTGGTCTCTCATAAAATCTCTGTAGCATATTAACATGGAAAACCTTACTCGCTCCATCAATGTGGATAGCGTAATCTACCTTTGAAACAACTCGCTCAATAACATAAGGGCCTTTCCATGTCATCAATAACTTATTATGGTCCGTAGGTAACAACAACAGAACCTTGTCTCCTGGCTTAAAAATTCTCAGTTTGGACCCTCTATCTTTATAGTCTTTTGCTCTTTTCGAAGCGATACCAGAAGCTTCTTCTGCTATAGTGCGCGCTGAAGATAGTCTTTCTCTTAAATCAACAAGGTACTGAAACACCGAAATCTGCTCATCGTCTCCCGATGATGGCGACGTCATCATGTCCCGAAGAACATCAGTTGGGCCCCTAGGACTACGACCGTACATCATTTCGAACGGCGAGAATCCCGTTGACTCCTGCCGTACCTCTCTGTACGCGAATAACACTGCAGGGATATATCTATCCCAATCTTTAGGGCGATCAGCAGCTACCTTACGCAGCATCGACTTTAACGTCGAGTTCAATCTCTCGCACATGCCATTAGCCTGCGGATGATAAGGGGTGGTAGTGATGGGTTGTATACTGAATAAGCGGAACAATTCCTTCATCATCTGCGACGTAAATTGCGCGCCCCTATCAGACAGAATTTGCTCTGGTATTCCTACCCTAGCGAAAATTGCAAACAACGCTTCCGCGACTGCCTCAGACGTTATGGTCCGCAGAGGAACCGCCTCTGGCCATCTCGTAGCATTACATATGACCGTTAAGAAAAATCGATTCCCCCTATCGGTCGCTGGGTGAATGGGGCCAACAAGGTCTATCGAGACCTTTTTAAACGGTTCCGAGACCGTGGGGATCTTCTGAAGAGGAGCCTGGGGTGTACGACCCTTATGCGTCGTCTTTTGGCACGCACTGCACGTCTTACAATAGACCTGCACATCTCTGTGGACCGATGGCCAGTAAAAATTTTTAAGAACCCTTTCTTTGGTTCTAGCTATCCCCATATGACCCGCTAATGGGACATCATGTGCCAAATGCAATACTGTTGCGATCAGCAACGCTGGCACAACGACCTGCTTTAAAATGGAGGACACCGTTACATACTTACGGAACAGAATGCCCGCCTGAACAACAAAGGAGGACGACCCGTTCTTATATCTCCTCGTTTTCTCGGTTCGCGCTTCCCCAAAACATGGGTTTAATGATGGGTCCTCCCTTTGTAATCTCGCCAAGCGCTCTGGCGTGATATCTCGGTTGACCGCTGGCGTAGCCAAAGGTCTAATCTTATCTTTATCGGCTACCCGTCGGCGTGTTTCGACCGCGGCGCAAAAGTCAATACCTTTTGATTGCGACCATGCTTGCACGTTCTCATCGGAAGGGGAAACTACCCGTGATACATTCCCAATGATGAGCTGGGCGCCTGGAAAACAACCAACGACTGCTCCGACTTCCCCGCTAAGGAAAGGTGTATCTATCATTATTCTTGCCATGGGTAATTTCTCAATGGCCCCCGAAAATTGGATGCACGGGACAGTCTCACCTGTAAGCTGTGAATCCCGAATGCAATCCCTATGCACTCCCACAACGGTAGATCCTGTATCTCGTAAAACCGAGACCGGTTCGTCCCCAACAAACCCCGGATAAACCCTAAGACCACCTCCTGTATGACATGAATTTATAACGGGGATCTTTCTCCCACAAGGTAAAACACCGGAAGATAATAACTTCTCACAACTGGGACACTTAGAATACTGTCCGCCTCCGTTGTCCGATGTAACACACGCAGCCGCATGATGAAATTTATTTGGGGAACATGGACTGGAGCTACTGTCCACGTTCGCCGCTATCCTACCTGCAGGGCAGTTCACGCTGATGTGATCTGCTCTTCCGCAGTTCCAACACTTCGCGGCCCTACACTCGCGCGAAAAGTGACCCACGCGTCCGCAAGTCCAACACTCCGCTCCCTGTGCTGCTCTAGGCCTGGGTCCCCGTGACCCATCGCGACCGAAACTAGAGTCCCTATGCCGTCGGTTATCGGCAAAGGTTACAACTCGCCCCCGGCCATTACCGCGACCTAGCCCTCCTGCTCGGTCAAACTTACCGGATCCATATGCAGGTGATTGGTGATAGCCCCTACGCTGCCCCTGGGCTTGCCCGCTATAGGCACCACGCTGACGCGACCTGTCCCTAAGTCCTGCCGGCGACCCTTCGACAACGGCGACGTACCCAGCATCTTGGACGTACGCCCTGGCGACTGGTTTGGACGGATGCGCCGTACGGTATGCCTCCGCCAACTTAGACGCCTCCTGCACCGTCGCGGGTTCGTTCTCTTTCAGGAAAGCCACCAGATCTTTGTGGCACGACGCGTACAGCTGGTCACGGATCATTAGGTCTTTCAGTTTAGCGAAATCCGTGCCCACATGCGCCAAGTCTACCCAGTTCGCGAAATACTCCGTTAGTCTCACGACGAAGGCAGCAAAGTCCTCCCTGGTATCTGCACGTGCTCGCCTAAACTGCTCCCGGAAATATTCCTCGGTACGCGCAAATCGGCGAAGCAGCAAAGCCTTCAGCTTATCGTAATCTTGCACGTCTTCGCGCTGTAGCTCTTTAAAGTAGGTTAACGCTCGTCCCTGCATTAGCGATGCCAGGTACGTGGCCCATAATTCCTTATTTTCCCCCCATTGCAATTGTGCGTTCAGTTCGAACCTGTAAAGGAAGGCGTCTATGTCGTCCTTCCGGTCGTCGAACGTAGGGAGCTTAATCCTAACGCCACCTTTATTGTGTACCTGCCGCTCAACTGTTTCTGTTGGCGCATTCTTTTTGATTTCCAACTCGGCGATCTTTACTTGCGCCTCTATCTCCTTTAACCTTATCTCCTGCTCCCTTTCCTTAGCCTGTCTCTCCTGTTGCTGAGCTTCTAACTCCTTTAACTTAAACTCCCTTTCCTCTTCCTTATCCTTTTTTTCCTGTTCTCTATCCTTAGCACGCTCATCGCGCATTTCTGCCTGCTGTTCTTTAATCCAGCCGCGTAGCTCTTCTCCCTCCAGGCCAAGTTCCTTACCCAACTTCATTAGTTGTTGGAGTTCCGCCATTTCACAGATTTATGGTTATGGTATCTATTATAAGACGACCAACCTGTCGGTATGATCACTAACGATACGACCAGAGACCTGAGATCACACCAGATATAACAATACCCAGTTCAGAATACAATTCAGAAATTTACCTTTACAGCACAACTAATTCTATATCTATAAAATGTATAGCCCTATTAATTATAAAAGAAAATAGAACGACAAGAATGAAGAAATATAGTAGAAGGACCACAAGTACGTCAAGGACAACGAACCAGACTAGGACAAAGACGTAAAAAGGAAAATATAATGGAAAAAAAAATGCAACCTACTGCGCCGATTACACAACACGGTACAAACAAGAACAGAGTCTGAAAAAAAGGAACGTATCTACAGATAGGGAGGAGAAGGACAAGAGAAACGTCTTCCTAAAACAACGAGGAAGATAGAACGCTACAATCTAAACAAAAATACAGGTCCCTACAGAACTGTTCACTGTGATGAACGAAGTTCCAAAGTTTACCACACCTTTTTAAAAGGATAAACTAAGTTCAACACAGCAAACCCGCGCCACCGCCCATATAATCAATAACGACAACAAAAACAGCAAAAACAGGGGAAAAGACAGATGAACAGACAGCCCTCAATCCAGGGTACAAGTTTTTGACTTTTACTTAACTTTTCTGACTATAACCTCTCCCCTTGTCTCGGAGCTCTGGCTGCTTGTCTCCTCAGGCTGCACGCACACACTCTGGAAAGTTTAAATACACATTAATACCTATTCATAGCAATACATGCATCAATACATATTATTATTCATAAACATACATAAATCATATCATGAAATTTCCATTCATCCCACGAACAAAGACAACAGCACGAATTCCTAGCACAACAGAAAAACAACTAGATATAACGAATACACAATGTCAAAATGACCACAGGTAAACAGGACGAGCCCCCAGTGTCACAACGGACGAGCCCCCAGTGTCACAACGGACGAGCCCCCAGTGTCACAACGGACGAGCCCCCAGTGTCACAAATCCCAGACTGGGAGATGTAATAAGTATGACAGGACAACAATCACGAACAAACAAGTTTAACACTTAACAGAACAACCCATCAGACTCACACATTTATTAAACATAATTATACATATAAGAGCGCAATTACATACATTATATTATTGAAATGACTGCCGTACAACGGCCTTATTCTCACACACACTCTCCCTCGGATCCACAATCCGGTAGTTACTCCTAAAGGCACTTCGGCCTCAGCCTCTCCCCTCAGGGTCTTAATAGTACATTAATAATTTACTGGCACCGCAGTCTCTCAATATCCCCTTCCTATTGTCATACACCTTAACACTCCCCTAGCACCTCAGCAGGGCAATAACACATTAGTATTTCCATAGCCATCAACATGGCAACAACATAGTATCAGTTCACTAGCCTATCAACATGGCAACAATATAGTATCTCATTCACTCTCATATCTACGTCCCTGTCCGTGGCCTGACTGCCACGACTTTATGTGCCTCTACTGTCCTGCACTGACAGCCTCACTTCTGGCCTATGTGTGGCCTCCGGCCCTATGCTGGCCTATCCCCTGTGCTCATCGAGGTGGCTCTGCGGCCCGTCCCCGACACCTGTCATAACTGGAAAGACTCTTCCACTAGTCTTCTCGACTGCTCACTTTATGTCCGCCCGATAGGCTTTTATTCACAGGTCCGATCCGTCGGACCTTCTAACTTGCAGTGATAGTTATACAGCGCTTTCGCCTCCTTCAGACCCCCCCCCCCACTACTCACAACAGCACGCTTAACTTGCTGTCTACTGTGAGTCCTTCTTACTCTACACCCGCTCTGTAGCAATCCCCTTAATTGCACTCACTCCACTCGTGACACACTTACTCATTCATCCATCCACTCACCAACTCACTCATCCATCCACTCACCAGCTCACTCATCCATCCACTCACCAACTTACTCATCCATCCACTCACCAACTCACTCATCCATCCACTCCCCGACTCACTCATCCATCCACTCACCAACTCATTCACCCATCCACTCACCAACTCACTCATCCATCCACTCACCAACTCACTCACCCATCAAGTCACCAACTCACTCATTCATCCACTCACCAACTCACTCATCCATCCACTCACTAACTTACTCATCCATCCTCTCACCAACTCACTCATCCATCCACTCACAAACCCACTCATCCATCCACTCACCAACTCACTCATTCATCCACTCACCAACTCAATCATCCATCCACTCACCAATTTACTCATCCATCCACTCACTTACTCATTCATCCATCCACTCACCAACTCACTCATCCATCCACTCACTTACTCACTCATCCATCCACTCACCAACTCACTCATCCATCCACTCACCAACTCACTCATCCATCCACTCCCCGACTCACTCATCCATCCACTCACCAACTCACTCACCCATCCACTCACCAACTCACTCATCCATCCTCTCACCAACTCACTCATCCATCCACTCACCAACTCACTCATCCATCCACTCCCCGACTCACTCATCCATCCACTCACTTACTCATTCATCCATCCACTCACCAACTCACTCATCCATCCACTCACCAACTCACTCATCCATCCACTCACCAACTTACTCATCCATCCACTCACCAACTCACTCATCCATCCACTCCCCGACTCACTCATCCATCCACTCACCAACTCACTCACCCATCCACTCACCAACTCACTCATCCATCCACTCACCAACTCACTCATCCATCCACTCACCAACTCACTCATCCATCCGCTCCCCGACTCACTCATCCATCCACTCACCAACTCACTCACCCATCAAGTCACCAACTCACTCATCCATCCACTCACCAACTCACTCATCCATCCACTCACTAACTTACTCATCCATCCTCTCACCAACTCACTCACCCATCCTCTCACCAACTCACTCATCCATCCACTTATCAACTCACTCATCCATCCACTCACCAACTCACTCACCCATCCACTCACCAACTCACTCACCCATCCACTCACCAACTAACTTATCCATCCACTCACCAACTCACTCACCCATCCACTCACCAACTCACTCATCCATCCTCTCACCAACTCACTCATCCATCCACTCACCAACTCACTCATCCATCCACTCACTTACTCACCCATCCATCCATTCACCGACTCACTCATCCATCCACTCACCAACTCACTCATCCATCCACTCACCAACTCACTCACCAACGCAGTCATCCATCTACTCACTAACTCACTCACCCATCCACTCACCAACCCACTCATCCATCCAGTCACCGACTCACTCATCCATCTACTCACCAACTCACTCATCCATCCACTCACCAACTCACTCATCCATCCACTCACTCATTCATCATTCACCAACTCACTCATCCATCCACTCACCAACTCACTCATCCATCATTCACCAACTCACTCATCCATCCACTCACCAATTCACTCATCCATCCACTCACCAACTCACTCATCCATCATTCACCAACTCACTCATCCATCCACTAACCAATTCACTCATACATCCATTCACCAAATCACTAATCCATCCACTCACCAACTCACTCATCCATTGGCTCACCAACTAACTCATCCATCATTCACCAACTCACTCATCCATCCACTCACCAACTCACTCACCCATCCTCTCACCAACTCACTCATCCATCATTCACCAACTCACTCATCCATCCACTCACCAACTCAATCATCCATCATTCACCAACTCACTCATCCATCATTCACCAACTCACTCATCCATCATTCACCAACTCACTCATCCATCCACTCACCAACTCATTCATCCATCATTCACCAACTCACTCATCCATCCACTCACCAACTCATTCATCCATCCACTCACTTACTCACTCAACCATCCACTCACCAACTCACTCATCTATCCACTCACCAACTCATTCATCTATCCATTTACCAACTCACTCATCCATCCACTCACCAATTCTCTCATCCAGCCACCCATCAACTCACTCACCCATCCACTCACCAACTCATTCATCTATCCACTCACCAACTCACTCGTCCATCCACTCACCAACTCACTCATCTATCCACTCACCAACTCGCTCATCCATCCACTCACCAACTCACTCACCCATCCACTCACCAATTCACTCATCCATCCACTCACCAACTCAGTCATCCATCCACTCACCAAATCACTCATCCATCCACTCACCAACTCACTCATCCATCCACTCACCAACTCACTCATCCATCCACTCACCAACTCACTCATCCATGTTCTCACTGATTGGCTTAGACATCCTCTTATCGGCTCATTCTTGTCCACTCTACAAATTCATCATTTCACCCTATCACACAAGTACATATATCAATTATAAACTTCAGTTTACAATCTGGAACCGTGGACAGATAACAAACAGTAATAGCAAACACCACAGATTTGTACAAAGTAATTACTTCTAATGACATTTGTGCCGTAGTTTATGAATATTCCATGTTATGTTACTCGTGTGTTTGTCAGCTGTTCAATTTTGACATGTTTAGGTCATAATACGAAAGTCTAATAATGCACAAACATGGTGTGCTCTGAAGTGTTCCCTGAAAATGAATTTTCCCTCAAATGACAATAAAGTGATTTTTAAAAAATCTTATCTTACTTTGGCTTGGCGCTTTCTCAAGAATAATTATTATATCAGGACTAATTCTACTACTGCTAATAATAATGATGATAATGATGATGATAATGATAATAATAGGTGTACAGCACATTGTAATAATAATGACTATACACCCCAAATGGGCAAACCCTGACCTTGTACATTGAGTTTTAATTCTGAATTTCTATGTGGCTGACATGTTTTAGGTTTAGAGTTCAGCAACCAGATTAAAATGGCTCAAATATTTAGTTCTTTCAAACCGGGGGTCACTTTTGAGGCTCCTAAGTTTTGTTTCGGGAGTGACGCCGAGTTTGTTTTTGTTATGGTCCTGGGATGAACTATTTCTGTTTGTTTAGACAAGGAAAAATTCATTCCGTCTTCTTGAATGCCACGCTGATTGGTTGTGGGTGACAGTGACATGTGTCAGCTGACCAAAGCGGGTATGCCCAGGAGTGTTGGAAGGTCTGCACGGCCAGCTAGGTGACCAGATCAACAATGTTCATAAACTACGTGTGACCTTTCAATTGTTAGTCTTGAATTTCATATGTCTTTTTAAAGTTTTATTCTTCATTTTTCAGTGCGATTAAATTTCTGTCACTGAGCGTTCTCCTTGTTCCCCAACAAGATGGTAGATACCGTACTGTATAATTTTCTGTTTGTACGGTTTTAGCCTTTTGCCTGCCTATTTTGTGTGCTTGTATGTTTATCAGTCTGTCTTTCAGTTTGTTCGTCTGTTCTGTCTGTCTGTCTGTCTGTTTTGTCTGTCTATTTGTCTGTCTGATATTTCATACCGTAAGTTTACAGTAATTCTAAGCTGAATTTTCAAATTGCTTTTCGCCAATGCTTGTTTGAAGTTGTATTTGTATTTGTATAACTCTTTAATCCCATTTGGGAACTTTGCTTTTGTGCCATTGCAGCCCAGTTATAACTGGAGCAGGCACGTCGTCGCCACAGTGCAGCGCCGGTCGGCGGTTTTTTTTTGGCGGGGGGGAGATGAGGGAGGAGGGGAGGGATGAATTTTATTTAATTTTGCCCGGGCAGCGGCCAGTTCGGCCTGCTCTTTACGATTTCCAACTGCCAAGGTATCTTTAACGTGCAAAACGTGCACATGGGCCCTCCGAATTTTTTCGTCCTTATCCGAGAAGACTAGGTACTCGATAAGGTCAGGGACACGAAAATATGAGAAAAATCCCAAACTTCCAACATGCCTGCACCGGCCGGGTTTTGAACCCAGGACCTTTGGCATGAGAGGCGAACACCTTGCCTCTAGACCACCTCATTGTTTGTGTGAAGAGTTTCACCCTACGACTGTCCGTCCTCAGTCTCTTACCAGTGCTGCAGTGCTAGAATTGACTTGATGTCCTTGGATTATTCC
This sequence comes from Onchidella celtica, assembly GCA_963931925.1. Classification (NCBI taxonomy): domain Eukaryota; kingdom Metazoa; phylum Mollusca; class Gastropoda; order Systellommatophora; family Onchidiidae; genus Onchidella; species Onchidella celtica. Next base: position 1,815,160 of record OZ007576.1, on the reverse strand, counting down.
CAACTTGAATTTCAGTGAAAACTTAGCCTATGACATGTATCATTATGATAAGGTAGCTGTAGTACTGCTGCAAGGGACACGTCATCATTCATATCAAATTCATATTTTACAGCTGTTCCTCTTATTTTTCTTCTTGTCAGTACTGAGTTCCTTACTGTTGTTGTTGTTGTAGTAGTAGTAGTTGTTGTTGTTGTTGTAGTTGTTGTTGTTGTTGTTCCTTTGTTGTTCTGTTGTGATGCTGAAGGTGATGATGGTGGATGATGCTATCACTAGTGTTGTTGGCCATGCTTTATTACTTTGCAGCAACGTTCTAATCAGGAGTCACCATGAACATCACCAAAGGCGTTACAGTTTAGCCTCTCAAGTCATTGTCCAATGACAGAGTTTATAATAGGTCTTGTTCACAGTGAGCGGAAACATCAGTGATTTGCTCCCAAATTGTCCGTTTGGATTGATATGAAACAGTGACATTTGTTCAACCTGTGTGTACTTTGGTGCATGATGTATTGCTCCATCGGCATACAGGTCAGATCATTTTTCCCGGCCCAAGTGAACACACAGTTTAGTGAGGTTTGTACAGTGGGAATGGTTTTTGAGTACCTCGGTTCTACTGGCGATTTTTTTACCAAGCGAAGTAAGCTGAAAATCAGGCTGCGGTACAACAAATAAAAACAAAAAAAAATCAGTTCCATTAGATTAATTATGAATTATAAGTCCAAACAAAATTTCAAATAAATCCAAAAGACAGTTTTTGAGAAAATCGATGATGTTGCTGCCGCTCATTCTACAAAAGACGCGCTCTAGTCCAGCATGACGCCCAAAGAACCAGATAGAAACAAATTACATGTAATCACAGTTGTCATGATCAAATTAATGGTACACGCTCAGTGGTTAAAAGGGAAATAACCTAGTTAATACAATAGAGAGGGGGTGAAGGAGTAGAACATGTGTATTACGTCATTTGTGTCTTAGTAGATAAGGTCAAGGAGGCAGAGGCTGACTGTGGTGCGCAACGTGCACACGGGCCCTCCGAATTTTTTCGTCCTTATCCGAGAAGACTAGGTACTCGATCCTACCCCCCAATAGGACCAGGGACTTGAAAATATGAGAAAAATCCAATTTCCAAGAACTACTCGATCCTACCCCCCAATAGGACCAGGGACTTGAAAATATGAGAAAAATCCACTTTCCAACATGCCTGCACTGCCCGGGTTTAGAACCCGGGACCCTTGGCATAAGAGGCGAGCACCTTGCCTTGTATCTCGTTAAAGATACCTTGGCAGTTGGAAATCGTAAAGAGCAGGCCGAAAGGCCGCTGCCCGGGCAAAATTGAAATTAATAGATTAAAATTTATCCATATCATCTCCCCCCCCCCCCCCCCCCCGCCAGAACAAGAAATAATAAAAACAAGTAAAGTGAGGTGTAAATGCCAAGGGCAGCGAACCTCCTAAAATAAAGACCTCAAATCAGGCTGACTGTGGTTTTTGTGACGTCATTTTAAGCAAGGGGGAGCCGTTCAATAACAGGATAGCTAAGAGCAGACTGGAGAAAGTCTGAGATAATATGTACAAGGGAAGAATACTTAGATAAAAGATAATAGGGCATTAATGAAAATTGACGCACCGTGTTGTAATTGTAATAATAGTTCGTCCATCAGGTATGATGATGACATTAACAACACCAGAGGAATAAAGAACAGAAATTGTTGAGAATTTCAACACATGGACAATAAAGAGAACTAAAGGACACAGAGGACAGAATGGAAAGACTGTTCTTTCATGACTTATGGCTTCTCATGTGACTGATAAGTCCTATTTTTGCCCTGCAGACCCTTCCGCATAAATGACAAGAGTGCTCCGTTGGTTCAGTACCACTGGGCCTTTTCTTGCGCCGTTCTCTTTTTTTGATAGCCTGCTGGACTGTCAGCTTCCCATGCTTTGCTGCCTCTGGTAAGGGCCGCCCTCCAATTTGCACGATCAAGCGAGAGCTTTTCCCACTCACTCACATCAATGGCAAAGGCCTTCAGTGATTGCTTGAGAGTGTCTATGTAACGTCTCTTTGGGGCCCCAACATTCCTCGTTCCATTGGAGAGCTCAGAGAAGAAGATTTGCTTAGGGAGTCTGGAGTCGGGCATTCTGACAACATGTCCTGCCCAACGTAGCTGAATTTTTTTCAGGTGGCAGAAGATGCTCAATTCCTTGGCACGATTGAGGACCTCAGTGTCTGGAATTTTATCCTGCCATTTGATACTTAGGATCTTTCTAAGGCAGGCCGGATGAAAGTGATTTAGCTTTCTGGCATGCGATTGGTACACTGTCCAGGTTTCAGCCCCATAGAGTAGGGTGGGAAGGACCACAGCATTGTACACTTTCAGCTTAGTGTCTGTGCGAATGCCGGCGACATCCCATACTCTCTTTCGAAGCCTGCCAAATGCAGAGCTGGCTTTGCTGATTCTTGAGAGAATTTCAGTATCAACACGAGCCGCGGAAGACAGTGTACTGCCAAGATAGGTGAAGTTCTCCGACGCCTTCAGAAGACTGTCATGGACTTTGATATTTGGGGTCACAGGATACTTGTCGTCTGGAGTAGGCTGATGGAGCACTTGTAATTGTAGTGGGGACTATATAAACGTGACGTCAGTTGGCGGTTATTTTTTTAGCCAACCACAGTAGGCGTATTAATCAGTAAGGCAGAAAAGAGCGGTTAATATACGGTTGCGGGGGAAACTACTTCTTTAATTCCAAGCAGACAATCCTATTGCGAAGGAGTCAGTGTGATTCTACTTGAACGAATCGTTTACCCACGATATGACTAGATGTGGATCTAGTCATTTAGATCTATCATTATGGCTGTTTTGAAAAAAAAAAACAAAGCTCTTGTTGATTTCCCTGATTCTTATGAATCAGGGTTAATGGTGAGTTCGCCATCAATTTAACTGTTTAATCAAGCACATGATGTGACTACTAGATCTAATCTAAGATGAGGCGTGAGTGATTATCTAGAGGAGACAAGATGTTCCACCAAGAAGGAGTGTGCGAGGAATTGAAGATGCATAGTTAAAAACTTCAGCTAGAGCTACAACTACATTTAATGTATAATAAGATATTACTGTGATTGAATTGTCTGGGTGAGGCTGGGAGTTGCCAGCCCATCCTAGAGTTATGTTTAACTGTGCCGACGTCACCTTGGCGATCTAGGCCAGCTATAAATTTAAATATATGAGATAGTCTGATGTCTCCAGAGACTATATTAATTGTAATACAGTAAACAGTCCAGATCTTGGAAATAGAAATAATTAGTTAGATAATTAGCTAGAACTGAAGTTAAATGATATTATGAGACACCCAGACCTATAATGGAGTACTATTGATTTTGGATTTTATGATGTTGATTCTCATCCTTACTACATAAATAGATCTAGATCTAGTTGAAATTGTTAGGGTAACTAACGTAATTAAAGTGTGGCCCTGCAGGCCTGATTGATGAAATTTATTCAGTTTGTTTTTTAGTATTTGGCGTGGTCTGGGAGTGAGGGTTAAATTCTAGTATTAAAAATATGCAATCGAACACACATCCCAAAATAACATTAAAATACCAACAGTTCCATTCACGACAACAGTATGAAACGTAAACGTTTAATAGCATGTATTAGTAACCAAAGACATCATGTAAAAATGTTAAAAATGGAAGAAGGAATTTCTTTGACGTGCAATAATTAAGATGTCAGTTAATGATTGCAGACGAAATCAAGGAAATCTAAACATCACTGTATTCCTAAATGAAAGATTACATGAAACTTTACAATGACCAAATAATAAAAATAACAATAATAAAAATAATAGTAGTAGTAAATAAATAAATTCCACCTTGCAAAGATGACGCTATTATACTACATATATAATTTTCTAACGACCAAAATTACATGGATAGTAGACTATGAATATTTTCCTTGCACCAATGCTCTCGTACTGATTAGTGACAGGTAATGAGAATAATGGACAAACAAACAAAAATGGCGACACTGTCTAAGACATCCCGACATTCCATTGGAAGAGAAAAAAAGGGCTGTGACGTTGAATATGAAAGCAATGAATGACAGCGGGGCCAAGGGAGACCAACGCGGATAAATTAGAAAAGACTAAATTTCAAAATGACTATTGCTGCTCTGCCCCTGACAGGCTGAGCTCAAGACTACTTCCTCCACGTCTGTTGTGTCAGCAAACAAATAGGAAGTCGTTCCAAATCAGCTTAGCTCTGCGGTATCTATGTCGTCATATCCGGTACACAAACCTACGTCATCCTACAGAACAAACTGGCCTCTATCCGACAACGTTTGGGGGCTCCCTCACATCGGGCAGTTTGGAAAAATAGCGCCGACAGACAGCACCTCCTGAAGTGTAAATCTGTGGACAAACCAGTCAACAACAAAGTTCGTGGTAGATCTTAGCAAAGACAATAGAGTTAGATCAGATAAATGGGACAGTGTTTTCTCGGCATTTCTAAAGCAAACATGCTGTCTGTTTCAACATTCACATTAAATCGATCATTGCAATATCCTCTACTATTTCCACCTAGAACTACTAAGATCACATTCGAACCTTGGCGCGCACCAACCATTCTTACACAGAGAACTACTTGGTCGGTGACATCACAATTCGGTTTCCATGAGATTCCATGCAACAGCCAACTCAAGGGAGCTCACCCAAACTAAATGTCATGACGTCACCATCCACCTAGCCAGTCCACCAAAATCGACCAGTACGGGCCGGACCCCTAAGAAAGTAAACAATGTCCTGTAATCAATACTCGTGATTGCTACTCACCACCACAAGCTCAGAATTTTCATTGATGTATCTCTCCACCTCTTGTGTCTTGCCGAATCCTCCCTCAACAGGGGTCAGTTGCAGAATCAGCTTCCCTTCCTTGTAACTACAGAATACCTGTAACATAAACAGAAGCACATGTCATTCCAGGCTACGGTACTGCTCATTGTTGTTCTGAGTTGTGCTCGGATCAGGCAGTCGAGGGTCGTTCTTTGGCATTACACAACACTACAGAACGCACACGGGCAACAGAGCGTCTTTTTCTTTCCGTTAACGCAATCAAAATGGATTATCTCGTAAACCGTCCGCTGGATTAGTTTCAAATTTTGCAGTCTCCCATTTCAATCAAAAATTAGACTGAAAGTACATAGCGTATTTTATTTAAAGTTAGTTTGTTGGACTGTGGCCCGATATCTTATTGTGTTCTTTGAGCTTTGTAAAAGATAATAATTAGACCAAGTTATTCATATGCACTTTGTTTTGAGAGTACAGACAGATGGAGAATGAAGTCGCGTGACTTATTTGAAAGCAAAGGTCAACTATGAATCAGAGATTGGCAGGTGCACACTGGACAGCCAAAGAGTGCACACAAACTGCTGACGTTGCAGATTTTAACTTCGGTTTGGAATGCCCAACCTTTTCATGGGAAAGCGTTAGCAATTTCATTGTAACCCACGAGTCCATGCATCAGACAAGCCAGGCTGCAAGTTCCGACCGCAGTGAAATCGGCCTAAATAGGAAATGAACCAAATTATGGTGTCGGAAATAAATGAATGAAGTCGATAGTTCTAGATTAAATCAACATGGAAGGACAACTCATTGGTGACCTATTATCTCCCTTGCTTACTCAGTTGTTGTTTTTTTTCATTTTCTACGATCACGTGCCTGGTTTTACTTCTCTTCCCCCCACCCCAACCCCCCCCCCCCCACCCCCACCCATGGTCCACCATGTTTTTTCGTTTGGCTTAGGAAAATGCCCGTGAGAAGAGTTCACGAGACTGCACGTGACAGGGTCAGCATGTCGCACGCTCAATCTCCCGCAAACACTCAGCGTACTTTGTACGTCATTGACAACTCCTCGACATGCTTATCAGGGAGTTGACTGATTACATTGAGATCGACGGTGTTCAAAATAGCAAATCATGATAGATGGTGCAAAGTTCTATTCTCTCTTCTTGGTCTTTTTTCATACATACTTCTGCTGCTTCTACACCCACTACTACTGGTACTACTACTACTACTACTACTACTACTACTACTACTACTGCTGCTGCTGCTGCTCCTACTACTACACAACTACTACTCGTACCACTACTACTACTACTGCTGCTGCTGCTACTGCTTTTACTACTACTGACACCACTACAACAATTAAGTTAGCTTGAGACCTGAATGAACATTCTAGGCAGAAGCATTTTAATCTAGTTATTGGTGGACCTCTCCCATTTCTCTCTCTCTCTCTCTCTCTCTCTCTCTCTCTCTCTCTCTCTCTCTCTCTCTCTCTCTCTCTCTCTCTCTCTCTCTCGCTCTCGACGTTGATCAGTACCGTGAAACTGTCTGCAAAGACAGAGAGGAGGAGAGATAGACAGACAGACAGACAGACTACAATACTTCACATGAAGATTTGGATACACAAATCGATGACTCACACTCTGTTTGATTTTCTCGACTAAATTCTCCACCGACTCGTCCAGTTTGAAGGTATAGTTCTGGTTGTGGAAGGTGGAATGAAAGCTGATGAAAATTGTATCACCGCTGACTGCGATCACCTGCTCAGGTGTGCCTTTACTGGCCAGTTGACGGTTGAAAAATCCTATCCCTGGAAGGCAGAAACCAAATCACAAATTATGATCTTAACACATGGACACGCAGTGGCGATTGAGGATTACAAGATCATGTCTTCATTGAATTGCATCTCTCTCTCTCTCTCTCTCTCACACTTTTAATAAAGGGAAACAACACCAGAAAAGAGCCAGTAGACGAGGAGTAAGCTGTTATCTCCCATTAGCAACATTTCCTCTGTCACTCGGTGCACCACCGCACCACCCTGCCCTTCTGGTGCACACACCACGACAGATACGGCAGTCGACGATAACGAATCAATCGAGAGCGGGAAACGGGAAGAAAGAGAACAAAAGGCTAATAGCACTAGGCTGAAATCCTCGCCAAGTAAAAATCTTCACAGCAGTCCAAGGCTTTTATAATCTTCTTTTTTTTTTTACATTGTTTTTCAAATGTTCGACAATTTCGTTTGTTTTTTTGTTTCTGGTGCAATGTGTGAAAATTGCATTGAAAACGTCAAGTGGCGAGAGCTGTCAGGTGAGAATGTGGGCTGATGAAAGAGAATAGAAAAGCCGCTAAGGTGATGAAGAAGAAAAATGTGTGAAGTGACAATTACAGACAATAGTGATGATAGTGACTCAACAGGTAGTGGAATGAAACAAAATATCAAATACGCCAAGATTGGTTGGCCAAGATGATGATCTTGATCGATGAGATGGTTAGAGATTTGTTGATATGCCAAAGACACTAGACATGGTCGTATCTAGAAGTTTTGTTCATACTGATGGGGGCAAAGGAGGGCTGACTAGGACTTCACTTAGATCAGCTTGTGGAGAGCACAAAACCTTACTGAATGAGAAATGCAATGAACGAACTTCTGATCTCGAACTCCACAACAGAGTTTAGACATTTTTGTCGCCCTGGACTAGACCCCAACTTTGTGTCTTATTTCCCCCTCGACATAGCTACTTCATCACTAGCATTGCAACAGAAGCTGTTTAGTGGTTCATCAATAACTACATTATCTTTTATGTGGCCAATTTTCAGTGTAACAGCTGGATCTCGGCATGGCTACAACAGGGAGGTAACAACTCAGTGGTCTTGAAATATCAGGGAGATAACTTGTTAGCTTGTTAGAGCACATCTGGGAGATGATAGGACTGAAGGTACACAGAATCAGCCCGTTACAACTTCTCAAGGAAAATGAAAATGAAAATTGCAAATTGCATCTTGGCTGACAATTACAGGTTTTTTCAGTGTTGCTATTGTGATCACTGACGCTACAACTTTAGGGAAATACTGAACAGCACAGCAAATCTCTGCACTTACCCACAGCTTTAAGGTATTCATCATAGGGATCTGATCGCGCCAGGGTCCAACGTCCGGCAAATTTTTCTTTAATTTCCTTCAATGTAGGATTGGTCGGTTCTTGGTCGGTGGCCACGGGCTTCCATGTGGTTCCCTGGGCAGGTTCACTGGCTGTGGTACTTCCGGTGGTGGATGCAGTGGTTTCAGGCGTGCTGTTTTCCGTGGCAGCTGGAGTCTCGGTGGTTTTACTGGCGTCCGATGTTGATTCTGCTGGTGCTGCTGCTGGTGGTTGTTGTTGTTCTGGTTGTTTTGCTTCCCCGGCCGGTGCTGGATCAGCTGCTGGTTGAGTAGTACTTTGTGCAGGTGGTGGAGTTGCCGCGGGAGTTTGGTCAGCACCCAAACCTAAAAGATCGCCTTCCATGTTGGTGTCTGGTGTCAAGAAATTTAATTTGACTATGAGTTTCTGCACTTGATCCCCTAAGAACAAAATATTCTCACAACACAAAAACCCAGTTAACTGACCAATCACAGTGCGGATGTGTTTCTGGCCACTGCTCCCAACAGGGGTGGGGGCTTCAAGTGTGATTTGGTGTCTCTGAGGACTGAGGACCCCTGCAACCTGCAATGGACAAGAGACAAAATTTTGCATTGTTGTTCATGCTGAAACACACACACACACACACATTTACTGGTGCATGATCGTGTGAGTTAGACTGGTCCATGATCGTGTGGGTTAGACTGGTCCATGATCGTGTGGGTTAGACTGGTGTATGATCGTGGGGGTTAGACTGGTGCATGATCGTGTGGGTTAGACTGGTGTATGATCGTGGGGGTTAGACCGGTGTATGATCGTGGGGGTTAGACCGGTGTATGATCGTGGGGGTTAGACTGGTGCATGTGTAATGGGGTGAACCATTACAGGACTGAGAACATAGCTCACTGTAGTGAAAGGGAGATAAACCCGTTATTTTGTCCAGTTGGACCACTGGATGTGGTCAAGGGGAAGTAACCACACAGAAACCATAGATAATCTCCCCTTATTGTTTGATCTTGACATGAGTCATGCAGTGTTGAGTAACATTGCCAACTGATGTACTCACTGCGCCAATTTTAAACCATAGTCTTAGCGTTGTCTGTGTTGTCCAGAATTGGTCAGTTTAAGTGACCATCCCTGGTGCCAGAAGTAGAACCTTGTTATGTATCACTACATTGTGAGGTTGTTTAGTATTTATCTTGTTAGATAATATTTTATCAAGATGGTGTATTTACAACATACACGAGCAAGAGGGTAGCTTTTAAAAATGTTTTTATTTGTTTTAATGTTTTATTAGAATTTGCACTTAGTGAACTGTCAGGCAGTAGATGGGTTGCGTGTTTTTGGGTGACGCTTAGATGATAGCGTGGGTCAGTCAGTTCCACTCAAGTCTTCAAGACAGCAGGACGTGACATTGTGTCCAGACTAACATAAAAGTAAAAGAAGTTGTAAATTTTATATTTCAAGATTTGTGAAGTGCCAGCTCTGATGATGTAGATCAAGTGTGAATTCATTTGGTTAATTCACCGCGCCTATCGGTTGGGTTTATTGTCTGGTTTATTGTCTTGTTTATTGTATCGTTGGGTTTATCGTAATGTCTTGTTTATTGTTTATATGGTCTTGTTTATTGTACTGTTTATTGTCTTGTGTTTATTGTATTGTGTTTTATTTATTATTTGATTTGTTTTTTTCTTTTCCTTTTTTTAAATAAAATTGTTGTCCTCTCAAAACCTGATAGTTTTGTTTGTATGTTTGTTTGTGTGAGCTAGATAGATAGAGAGACCCGCTCGGTTTACCCCGTAACCTGTGTTACATTTTTGGTGTCAGAAGTGGGATAGCTAGATAAAGAGAGACCCGCTCGGTTTACCCGTCCTGTTACACATGATCGTGTGGGTTAGACTGGTGCATGATCATGTGGGTTAGACCGGTGTATGATCGTGAGGATTAGACTGGTGCATGATCGTGTGGGTTAGACTGGTGTATGATCGTGTGGGTTAGACTGGTGCATGATCGTGTGGGTTAGACTGGTGCATGATCATGTGGGTTAGACCGGTGTATGATCGTGAGGATTAGACTGGTGTATGATCGTGTGGGTTAGACTGGTGTATGATCGTGTGGGTTAGACTGGTGTATGATCGTGTGGGATAGACTGCTGCATGATCGTGTGGGTTAGACTGGTGCATGATCGTGTGCGTTAGACTGGTGCATGATCGTGTGGGTTAGACTGGTGTATGATCGTGTGGGTTAGACTGGTGCATGATCGTGTGGGTTAGACTGGTGCATGATCGTGTGGGTTAGACTGGGGCATGATCGTATGGGTTAGACTGGTGTATGATCGTGTGGGTTAGACTGGTGTATGATCGTGTGGGTTAGACTGGTGTATGATCGTGTGGGATAGACTGCTGCATGATCGTGTGGGTTAGACTGGTGCATGATCGTGTGCGTTAGACTGGTGCATGATCGTGTGGGTTAGACTGGGGCATGATCGTGTGGGTTAGACTGGTGCATGATCGTGTGGGTTAGACTGGGGCATGATCGTGTGGGTTAGACTGGGGCATGATCGTGTGGGTTAGACTGGTGTATGATCGTGTGGGTTAGACTGGGGCATGATCGTATGGGTTAGACTGGTGTCAGCCAACACAAGAAGGATCTAAACACAGCCACAAAAGAAGATAAAATGAGGGAGAAAAGGGAACGGGGTGATAGATAGCCAGCAAAACGGATCTGAATAGTTTCTGTCCATTCTACTTGCTTTCTTTGGTAGCGCAACCATCCATCTCTAGCTTAGAATAAATCAAGAGAGTTCCGCTGGTGCTTCACCAATTAAACATTTTCTTCCTCCATCTTTGTCAGTAAGAATCAAGCTGTTGCTATGGTAACCAGTTTAGATTGTGGATAAATGATGTCGGTACCAGTGACGAATGTTCTGACACATGTAGTAGCGTAATCCATTCTTGGTTTTGCTTTTGTGTTGATTTGGTGAAGAAGTCTGGACCGCGCATTTTGTGTTCACACGTGCACGCCAGAGTGTGAGTGACGTCATATCCTCACGTGAACAGTTGTCGCTTTGTCAAGAGCTGTCACGTCAAAAACACCACAAATATCAGTTTCTTCAAGGTTTCCCATATTTTCCTATTACTGGTGGGTAGCCACAAAACTGAATCACACAAAAATGGGATGGAGTTATGAACATTGCTGGAACTTCCAGAATTAGTTGCCGTGTAACATTTCTTAATGGGAGCAGGAAAAGCCGGTGCAATGTTTAGTTGATACAACTGCGTGTTACATTCTAGGGTGAGAAGATGTCACATGACACATTCATGTCGCAAGAGCCGTGAAAAGTGGATGAGAGCAGACTGGTGTTTCAGGAGATGAACGCTGATCGAGCAGATAGTGTCGTGCTGAAACAGAAAGGGACAGACAGACAGACAGACAGAGAAAGAGAAGAGAAGAGAGAGAGAGAGAGAGACACACAGAGAGAGAGAGAGAGAGATGATGATAAAAAAGGACAGCACTTATTCATTTTTGTCACATGGACGCCCTGGTGGACAAGTTAATTATCAGAAAAGTTGCGACAGCTAGTAACGGCCATATCGATGATTTTGAAGATAATGACGGGGAAAATTAGTGATGACGACAAAAATGGTGCCTTATACGTTATGATGCTTTGACTGTCTAGAGTTTAGCCATGAGGAATGTGTTTGGCCATGTCTATCTGATATAGAAGAAAGTGAAGTTATTTATCTTGACAATGTTTAGATTTTGCAGGATTTCGTCTTTAGCAAAATAATGAAGGCGATGTTGTTTATTAATAATTTGTGTAGACGGAGACAACAAAGAACTTAAACGTTATTCTTACCTCGAGTGAAGACCTGGAGAAATAACTCGTCACGTATGCCCTGGTCAAATCTCAGTATTTCACTGCCCTTGTCAATCTCCGATCTGCCAGGCTGTCACTGCGTGGCTTCGAGAACAGAATAGAAGGTAGACAGAGAGGAAATTGACAACAGGAGGTCAATAGCCCACTTGTGTTGATCACGTTATCAAAAACGACTACCAACGTCTACGCACATTTTCTTGAGTGTCAAGCCACCTTTTTTGGTCAAAGTATGCAGACGCTGCAGCCGTGATCAGGAGTAGTACTTTAGTAATCTATGACAGTGTCTTCGGGAAGTGGCGTAGACAGCCAGCCACACTGCCGGTTACGGGAAAGAACATTTTAATTTATTTTTTTTGACGAGTCGGAGGACTTGGACATCCGAAATCTAATTATTTCTTCCATTATTTTTGTTTGTTTGTTTTTATTCTCTTGTAGCTTGTTGTATGAGTTGTTTGTTGTTGTTGGGGTTGTTGGTTTTCTTAACCTGGGGTTTTGCGAAATACATTTGGTTGGGGGGGGGGGGGGGGACATTTTAACTTTGTGCCGAGCTGCGCTGAAACTCTTCAGATTTTTTATCGTTTGTTTTTCTTTTCTTTTCTTTTTTAACGTGTGTGGGGGGGGGGGGGCGGGGGGATGTGTACTTCGTCAAGGATAAAATCTAATAAAAGTGATAGAGTGATGTAGTTGTGATGCTAGTGGTGGTTATTGTGGTGGTAGTATTAGTGGCAGTGGTAAACTAATTGAATAGTTGTAATAATTATTTAGCAGGAGTGGTAGTGGCTAATGATAAAAGGAGTTGGCTGGTATAAGTAATAATGGTAATAGATGTAATAGATGTCAATTGTGTTGCCATGGATACTCAAGTACACCAACCTCAGCTTTTCACAGACCGAACGTGTTCCAAATGTCACCTTGATTATAGCTAATGGTTGTCACGCGATTACAGTGCTCGTGGGTTGTCCGCCCTGCGCATTCAACAAGGGTTAAACATAATAATAATAATAATAATAATAATAATAAAGTTTATTTATATAGCGCATATCCAGAGATGCTCTATGCGCTTTACAAAACATGCAGAAACAGAACAAATCTCATTCCTAGCAACTGATCACACACACAAAGGCACACACACACACACACACAAACACTATCTCTCCCTCCTCCCTCTCTCTCTCTCTCTCTCTCTCCTCTCCCCTCTCTCTCTCCTCTCTCTCTCTCTTCTCTCTCTCTTCTCCTCTCTCTCTCTCTCTCTCTCCCTCTCTCTC
>OZ007576.1:1732908-1800408 GCA_963931925.1 Onchidella celtica | reverse complement strand
CAAGTTAATTAGCAGACGAACTTCCAGTACATCAAGCTTGATTATTTAAGACCTGCATCTCATCGATTCTCCAAAAGAGCTTTAATCCTCGTCCACCTGACGTACGGGCGTAACCGGTGAGGGTGGTGGGTTAGAGGTACGGCTATTTAAGCATTGTACGTGGTGAGATCTGTGTACTCACAAAGTGAGGTACATGTATTGATACCCAGAATCGTTTTGAAATTATAAGATAAGCAGATACATTTCTGCTGCCACATCCAAGAGTAACAAAAGTGACCAAAAACATTGAAGCGCCCCTCGCTCCCCCCCCCCCCTGTAAAATGAGGAATTTGTTGTTATGCCGGGCCATGCAATGGACCACGAATTACAGTACATGATTGTGAGAAAGAAAGAAAGAAAGAAAGATCAGATGGCATATAAATCAACGTCAAGACAGAAAAAAAAAATGTTGACACACTAATTAAAGGATCAGACGAAGAGGGATGAGCAGGACGGGGGGGGGGCTAGCAACGGTCCTGATAACTAGATCTACACCATTAATGAGACCAATATTGGCCTCGTTAGAGACGCAACTGGTGTGATTATCAACTGAGAGATAACTTTGCTAAACACGTCGACCTTGAGGCCAACTAGGTCATTATATACTGTACGTGTGTATGTAGTTCCTCTCCATCTCCATCGCCTTTGCCTTTTCTTTTTGTATTTTTACATCGTGCAAATTACTGTAAACATGATATCTTGGGGTTGCCCAGAACAATGGGTATAAGCGGGAGCAATGATGAGAAGAGTTAGGTAGACTAATGGCAAGACAGATACAAACGTCCATATGTGTGAATTTCTAGAAATAGTGGATAATACCTAACAGACAGACAGACAGACAGACAGACAGACAGACATGTATATAAAAACATTAGTTAGTAGAAAGTCGGGGGGAGGCAGAGCACTAAGATAACAATTCAGAGAAAACAATTCTCAGGCGAACCAGTGCGTGTTGCTAACTAGGCACTACAAGTACAACCTTGGTTCGCCTGAGAATTATTTTCTCTGAATTGTATATAAAGACAGACACTCGGGGAAAGAAAAGATTGTTTGTTGTAGAGCTGAGGGTGACAAGAAAATCTAACAAAATTTATACCATTTTTTGTTTGTTTTGTTTTGTTGGTGAAACTTGACTGAAATCCTAGAGATCAAAAGTTTGTTTCGTTTCTTTCACATTTTTCTTTTAAAATCCGTGTGCAATTTTTATGTTATTTGCTGCTTGGCCCGGGCTCTGGGAAATGCTGGTTTTTTTTCTTTTCACATTTTGACATTCCATCACGCCAGTCATCAGTTACTGACAAACACGTGTATAGATATTGCTCCCACAAAACAAACAAAGGTTTACCGTACACTAAGACTGAGATAACACTAGCCAATCACTGTCCTACACAGCCCCAAAGTGCCTGCAGTGACGACACGCCCCCTTTGGCTTGCCTGGTTGGTAATCGAAATCGAAATCGAAGTCAGATTCACTTTATGGGCCTCACTGCAAAACACGCTTATTTACAAAGTTCTAGTGGGTTCCATCGAAAATTTTCACATAGATCTGATGTAAGTGTAATTTGCTCAAAAGTTGTATGTCACCCGTGGTCTGTCTTTTCTTGACAGGCGGACGGACAGACAGACAGACAGAGGTGATTTAAATTACATCGACATTTATGATCATGTAGGCCTATAATTATCTTGATCAGGTCACGGCCATGTGGAGAGTTTAAGAATTCTGTGACGGGATATTAAAGGCAGCACTGGAGATTTTAGCCCCAGAATGATGGAAGTGAAGAGCAGAAGGCAAATTGTCGTCAAGAATTGATGAGAGAGAGGGAGAGAGAGAGAGGGAAAGAAAGGGGGGGGGGAGAGAGGGGGAGAGAGAGAGGGAAAGACAGAGAGAGAGAGGGGAAAAGAAAGAGAGAGAGAGAAAGAGTGAGAGAAAGAAAGAGGGAGAAGGAGAGAGAAAGAAAGAAAGAGAGAGAGAGAGAAAGAAAGAGAAAATCCTGTCACTTGCAGGGTTCCTACACCGAGACCCCCAACCTTCCTACAACATCACGTAGCGGTACAGATGTGCGTGACTGAGTCAGTTATGATCAAGAATGAATCATCAAGTCAAGAGTTGAAAGATTAAAATCCAATGATTATTTTTTGGGGTCAACTGCACAGCATGGCCATGAATCACACTGGAAGGAATGTAGACAGCATTATCACACAGGACATCTACAACTACATCTACAACTTTTCAGTATCAGCTGCTACATTTTTCTCATGGGAAACAACTGCTGTAGTGGAAACAGTTTCCAAGCTCTGCTCATTTTAGCTCTTTACTTAGGAGATTCGCTGCTCTTGACATTTACGCCTGACTTTACTTGTGTTAATTGTTCTTGTTAATACAATATAGTTTTGTGTTTTTGTCATACAGTTGTTTTTTTTAATTTTGCCCGGGCAGTGGCCTGTTCGGCTTGCTCTTCTCGATTTCCAACTGCCGAGATATTTTTAACGTGCACAGCGTACACACAGGCTCTCGGAGTTTTCATCCTCATCCGAGAAGACCAGGTGCTCAATCCTACCTACCGTAGGTTCAGGGACAGGAATCCCTACCCCCCCCCCCCAAAATTAAAAAAGTTCCAACATGCCTGCACCAATCAGGGATGGAACCCGGTACCCTCGGCGTGAGAGACGGGCATCTTACCTCTAGACCAAGGTGTCCGCTGTTTGAAACAGCTGCTGTACGGATGACAGTTAAAAAAGATACTGGGCTCTGCTGAAAACGCCAATGGCTTGAGGGATGTGTATGACGTGTTCTGGGGGTCCAATATGGATGTAACCATCCAAATATCGATTTTGAGATTTTGGTGTTTTTGAACTCATTAGCCATCCTTGCAGTCCTTGTACCCGAATCAATATAGTTTTCAGCCGAAAAAAGTCTCTTTTACTGTAAAAAATGACGTTGAAAGTGGAAGATTGAGGTGGATGTTTTGCTAATTTGCCTTCAAATCTTGATTTTCTCAAAATGTTGATTTTGATGCAATTTGATTTGGTATTTCGGATATTCTGAGCTTATTTATGAGAGTATCTCTTTGAGATTTGGCATGGATGTTGTCTAGATGTGTATAAATGAAATTATGAAGAGATATTTCAAGATTTTATTATACTGTGTCTTTCAGGAAGTTTATACACTCACTGTGTGAGGTTCCGAATCGATGTCGGTAAATGCTCACTCATATCATGCTGTAAGATAAATGTTATTAACTTTAAAAGGCAAAATGCTTCATAATTTCACTCTATAAGGTCAAAACTGGGTGTGTGCAAAAATTTGAGGGTCTATCACTGTTGTGTGTGAATTAAAATCTGAAATGAATTATGCGATTATTTTGTGTGTAAAATAAACGGAAGCCGTCATCACGGCTCATTACTGTTCCGAAAACCTCTGACTTGCTGTTATATCATCTTTTTGTACTTAGTTTGTCAATTGAAACCTATTGCTATCACTTCTCTATTCTCTGTCTTAATTTATTTACTTACTTGTCATACACATTCCTTAACTAACTTCAGTGATTTATGCACAAACATTCATAGAAAAGAGAACTTAAAACAATCCTTCATTCAAGCACAAAAAGAAAAAAAAAGCAGACACTTCTTAGACAGAACCTTTTCAATAATTTAAAACAAACAATTAGATGTAATGTTCAAACTCTTTAATTACATGTGCAATCAGTCAAGAACATTTTCTCTCCTCTGCAAGGTAATGCTACATATCTCACAGAAGCAAACTTCAGCTTCAGCGTCTACCAAGTCCAATAGCATTGAACAGCAATGTAATTGTAATGGCAGGAATAATGTCTAAATTCATTCATTTCCATTTGTACATTTGAAACACATTTAAGACTGCTAGAACTCAGCTACACTCACACGACAAGACTTGACATCAGCCACATACACTCACAGTTCACACATTATATGTATGTAATCAACCAATTTCATAAATTACCAGTTGGTCTACAACAACCTGCATTTTCATCTCCCATTGGGGCATTCAACAAGCCACAGTTTACTAGTGCACACCATTGTCTCCTTACTTCTTGTAACTTACTACATGTAGAAAGACAGCAAAGCTTGAAACACTTGACGTCCTGTTCTGAGTGTTGCTGATATCAAACTAAAATGTCTCTTTCACCCACGCTATATGTCACAATCATTCTAAGTTTATCTTTCTTTCATTTAGTATTCTTCTGACACTCATGAATGTGTATAATCTGTTGTCACAAACACCATATCTCTAAAGTGTAATTCTCTGTCAAACTGTTTGTCTCTCTCCCTCACACCTGTCAGTATTCCACTGCCCCCCCCCCCCCAACCCTATTCTGTTACACTGATATTCCTGTTCACACAGACAACACACACACACACAGTGACAATATGCAATCCTTTCTCCACCTCCTCAAACATCGGCATTAATTACCCATTAGTTATCAGTCACAAGTCACAATTCTACAAGTCATCAACACACACACACAGATACATGTAGTAGAAAAACACACAGCCCACATTTTGTATGTTTACAAGGTCATAATCATCAAGCAAGAATGACCCATGCCACAGTTTTGTTATTTCCCAATTTGCTTCTACACATAACTAAACATTGAGTCAATCCTGCCAACAACACTTGTTGTATTCCTGTTCTTGGGTGTTGGACATTTTTAACAGAAAATCTTTGCTAAAATTTTACAAGTCATTAAAATCTTCAGTAGTGACAAGTTTAAGCCCTCGTTTTCTCAAGACACAGCAAATGTGGGATAGATCACTCTTGCTCTTGCTCTAAGGGGACTCATTTTTTCTATTGCCCCACTATGAGCACAGTAAATCTCTTCATCCATATCAATTAATATGGAATGCATTATTGTGTATTTTCCTGTCCTTCTACCACTGTATAAAAATGTAATGTTACTGCTGACACTGTCACACCTGCACCAATGTCAGGTATTCTGACACTACTTGTGTGTACCATAACACACGAAATATCTCAATTTATTTCTTAACAAACTACATAAAATATGAAAGACCAGGAGAGAACTATTGTACAGGAGAACATTAAAAAATGTCCAAGTAACAACTAGATCTAACTATAACTCATATTGAGGTAAAAATGATTGAAATAGAAAGAGAATTTCTACCCTTGAACTGATTGGCTCCAGTGATTCCACTACAGGAATATCAACAAACCATGATCAATTTCAAAGGTTATACTAAAGTAATTTAAGTGAATTTAATCAACGACTGCTGAGAAATCTGTTCACATTCCTTGACATCATCCATCGTAACCATCCGTTTGCTACACTCTGTCCTTCATGTTTGGAAAGCCCTGACTGATTCAATGCACAGGATAGAAAATTTTGCCTTGCCAATGTACATAATCAACATCTTTACTTAACTCACTAAAAGCAACATTTCTGCCAGTTGTGACATAAAACCTTCAAAGAAATCAGTTTTTTTTTTTCACTGTGAAATCAGAAAATACACAATGTGTGGCAAAAGGCATACAACAATAAATAATACTCAAATCTTACAACAATCAGAATCCACAGCCCAGCAAATAGATGCAATCCCTTCTCTTCTGTTACTAGCACCAATTTCAATGAACAATCACAAAGAATTAAGCTCTGGAAGTTCAATGGTTTATATCATAAGGAGCTGCTAATTCAGAATCTACAACTGTAGGAGCTTTCAGCATTTTCCTGTTAGCTACTGGGAAGAACATGCATTAAATCTGAATAAATGTGAAATGGTCAAGGCTTTTTCATTAGAGGATTTGATCTTGCTCCTTTGTTTTGTACAATTTCTCTGGCTAAATTTCCTATGTCATTTAGATAATAGGATTTCTAGAGCTCCATTCATTTTCTATCTTATTTGCTTTGCATATTTTCTAATGCTCAACTACATATCTCATCATTTTGTGTATTTCTGTAACTAAATTTCCCATTTCACTTGCTTTGCACAATTTCTATAGCTAAATTGTCTATTATTCCAAATCCAGTTGATGACGGGACCTTCAGAATGGATTCAACTTGACAGGTTCAATGGTTTCCTTCAGTGAGTTGATCAGTCGAGTGCCAGTGGTCAAACTGGTCGAGGCAACGATGTAATCAGTTCCACCTGAGGACACAGCAGAAAATTGTATCAAGTGAATGCTTAGGACTTGGATTGGCTCAGACAAGTAAGAGAAACATAAATTCATGTCAACAATCCTCTGGTGCCCAGTGACCCGTATTTGAAACACATCACACGGTGCCCCATTTTCATTTTTTTGAAAATTTTATAATTTATCCATAAATAATTTTTCGAAACAAAAATGTTGTTTTTGCGCTTATTTGTCTATTACATCAAATTCATGTGTTTCAGTTTCAGTGGTTTTGGACATTATGACATTTATTGTCTGGGCAGTAGAGGGTCAACAAGAAAGTGCTGAAAGAGCCAGAGACACACACTGACTTGGAATGACAGAGTGAAGGAATTAAAGAGAGCAAAAAACAAAATTCAGAAGGAAAAAAAATAACGAACCAAAGAGAACCAAAATTGGCCAGAAACATTCACGAGGACAAAACAGTACAGAATTGGCCATCAATAATGGAATAAACCATATGGAAGACATCATGTAAAATATTTTCCCTGACCATCCTTAGAAATAACAAACAGATCAAAACTTAAGTCTCAGGACTTGGGGACTTCACTGAACTGTTCCAGAAGATATGGCGGCTTCTTTCACATGTACTAAACCCACCAGGTTGTACCAAACTTAGACTTATCATGTAGGCTACAGCAATACTTTGAACCTGACAGACAAGACTCACTTGAGAATTTACATAATATAAAATAATGCTCAGATAAAATTATTACTTATCATTTACAGCCGAATGCCTTGTAGCTGCCAGATATACTTAAAACTCCAATGAATTGTGCTTTAGCCGTCCAGAGAAATATTCATTGTCATTTTCTGTTTAAACATCTGAGAGAGAGAAATTATTTTATGTATAGCTCAGGACATTAAGTTATTGCTTGAGGAAGGGCTTTGTGCCTGAGGACGGCAAGTTCTTGCAATTAATGACAACAGTCTATTTCATTGTCCACAACAAAATGTTTTACTTCATGATGAAAAATAAAAACAATTTTTATCTTCAGCTTCAGGTCCACTTTTCTGCAAGATGCAGGGACTTTGACTACCTGCAGTGATGAGTTAAATTTCCACATTTCCACAGTCTGTGGTGTTTACATTATTCTTCCATAAATAAAATTAGTGACAAAAGTGAGAATACCATAAGATTAAATGATAAACACAACTGCATACATTTTTACCATGAAAGGCAGACATGTCAATGTTTCTGTTTCAACCAAGCCAAACTGCATTGTGCAAAACATGACCTGACTTGAAATCAAACAGACAGACAGCAACAAAACAAAAGGAAAATACAAATGTGAAGAAGACAAATGAAATAAATTTTTCTGTTTTTTTGCATGCCTAATCTTCCTATCTGATGGTTTCATCTCATTGGCGACCAGGTAAACTGTCGTATGTCTAATCGTGATCTGAATGAAGGGGATGCCAGAAACTGTTTTATTCCTATTCAGTATGTTGTAAATAAGAACTATTTATTCCATACTGAGTCCTCAAAATAGGAAGTAGTTATAGTCTCATAACCCACAAAGCTGGACTGGCAAGATAAAAAAACTGTAACATTTCAGAATTTCAATTTTTGGAGAATTTGACATTTGACAGTTGTGCAGGATAGCCATGATCTAATCATCCTAGTGAACAATAGGATTTAAAAAATCTGAGGCTGCAGTGACAGAAAAATCAGATGAGACATTTAATTAAGTTTCCCTGAAAACAATTGCAGCATTCGTAGACCAAACCCAATTAGGAAACAACACCACAGGCAGCAACTGATGAAGACCAAAACAGCTGGGACGGCAGTAAGAAAATGTGAAAAGTCACCAGGTATTCAATGTGGTATTTAGTTGGGGTTTCAACAAAAAACAGTTCCATTTTCAAATTTATATCCATATTTTTGTAGAGAGATAGTTAATTTTTCCGTTTTTCATTTCTTATGTATTAGATTTGATTTAAAGGCTAGCTTGTGCAGTGTTTTTTCTTGATGTCTTGCAGCTCTGAGGTCACATGCGGAGTTGTAGATGTGACAATAGTAATCTCTGACCCTGGGATGGCTGACTGAATGAGAGATGAAGCTTGAGTGAAGAGAAATGGATGGACACAAGAGGTTAGGATTTGTTGGGTCATCAGAGTCCTTCATCCAAAGCATAGGCTATGGGGGGTTTATAGGAAGGAAGTGATACGGAGGATTCTAGCTTGTTTGGGGGCACTGAAGAGGTTTTTGATTATGAGACTACTGGCGAATGTTTGATGACTATCACTGTATGAACAAACAATAAGGATGAAAGGCTTGTTGAAAATTCATTAAAGTACATTCGCATTATTGATTAGTTGGATGGGGACAAAAAATGCCTTATAACATGGATGAAAACTTGATTTCTTGGAGAAATTTTCATTATACATCAGGATTTTCAATGGAAATAGGGAATGAAACAAAAAATATTTATGCATTTACAGATATGGATTTCTTAAATTCTTTAGTGTTAACTGTCACGAGCGGGTGAGCGAGGATCAATAGTTACGGGGAGAAGGGGGTAGAGTAAGATTAACTCACGGCCCACAATTAATGGAAAGCATGAAATGTTGTGAGTTGGGGGGTTTGGATGAGGCGAGAGCGCTATGCTGACAGTCACTGCAAGTTAGGAGGTCCCAAGAGACAGACATGAAGAAAGCAGTCGGGAGATTGTGTGTGTTCCAGTGATGACTGGTAGGTTGAACTATGATTGATAATTATAATGATTGATGTATAATATTCGCCTATGACCATGATGTAAATAAGTATATGTGAGGAATGTGGAAGGCATTGATTACTGTGTATAGAGATGTGCGCCATGAGCGATAGATGTAAGTTAGGATCATGGATTGGTAGCGAGTCTGAGTACTGTGTAATACGGTGGAGGTGTGTTACCGTAAGATGTGTGGTGAGTGAAAGGTGGACTATTGTGTGTACGCTTGATGGTTCGTAATGAGGGGTGAAGTGGATAGAAATGGTATGGTATTATACCAATGTAATGTTATTCTTATAGGTGCCGGGGTCGGGCAGAGACGCCACCCGCGGTGAGCGGACTTGTGCCGGGGTCGGGCAGAAGGCTACCCACAGGCCTGCCGGAGTGAAGCTGTCGCGCAGGACAGCGGGAGCACATGAGTCGTGGCAGTCTGGCCACAGACAGGGACGTTGTATTACGATATTAATGTGTTATTGAAATGCTAATGTGCTATTGCAATAGGAATGTGCTATTCAGAGACTACTGTGCTAGTGAAATATTAATGTGCTATTAAGACATTGAGGGGAGATTGAGATACGGAGATTAGGTTGAGCAGGAGCCAGTAAGATAGGCCCGCTCGTAGGACATACCTTGAGGAGAGGCTGAGGCCGAAGCATAGTTAGAAAGTAACTATCGGGTTGTGGATCCGAAGAAGAGTGCATGTGGGAATAAGGCCGTTGGATGGTAGTTGAATTCAGTAATGTAATGTATGTAATTGCACTTCTATCTTTATCTTTATGTATAATAAATGTGTGAGTCTGATGGGTTGTTCTGTTAAGTGTTATACTTGTTCGTTCGTGATTGTTGTCCTGTCATAATTATTACATCTCCCAGTCAGGGATTTGTGACATTAACTTCGGCCTATTCTCACCCTCCATGCTGTGTAGTTTGAAGGAATAAATACATACAGAGAGGGTCACGAGGAGAACATGTGCAGGGGATTGTGGGATGTGAAAGAGAATGTCTGAATATAATGGCAGGGGTGGGACAGTCAGGGAGCCTTGTTGAACACAGAAATGGGTCAGGACGGGCACAAACAAGAGGGAAGAGATAGCTATAAATCCTGCATCATTGAGATAAACAGTTTAGAAAATGATCTCTGTCCATGCCATCAACTGCGTTAACTTCTAAATTAATCGTTTCTAGAAGTAATGGATTTCACTCTGTTTAAACATATAAAATGATACCAATGAAATCTGCGTTATAATATAGTGTGAGGTATGGTGATTTATATAACAATTATTTGTACTGTAGCTCAGTGACATATGCAGCTTTCATTCCTCAAGATGTAACTGGGCCAAAACCAAAGGTTGGGAGAGAGAAATTATTCTCAACACTCACTCTGTTCTTAACAAGAATATCAATACCTGATACTCTGTAAAAAAAAACCAGACTCTTCATTGTCTGAACCTGCTAACTGCATGAGACCATAAGGTATTTATAAAACTTTCATTTATTTCCTGCAAACTTTCAGATGAAGAAACAAAGCCTGAAACACAAATATTTCCTGACTGAAGAACAGCCGGCCGCACTGACTGCACTTCAGTTCTAAAGGTCTTGAGTTTGTTGCATAGGAAAAGTTTTTGAGTTGTGGAATTCTGGTGTGGGGAAGGAAAAAACTCACAAGGGGTCCAATTTTGACCTTTCAGAAGCTGTGGTGAAAAGTGTGTAAAAACAAATGTCAAACCGGTCAATCCATACATAAAGTCCAAAATGAGTAGCTAGTATTGAGGTGCCCCGTTGGGTCCATATCTCTTGACATCCTCCACCAGCTCTTCTACAAGAGCGTCTCCGGTAATGATTCGTGTGCTTGCAACGATGTATTCATGTGGCACACCTGTGCCCGCTAGTAGATAAACAGATTACACTGAACACAACATTCAAGGAAAGACATGCAACTCCTGTTCTAGGAAATACAGGTCATTAGGCATTAACAGGTATTCATATTCATATCCTACATCAGGATTTCATGCTGGAAGGTTTACCATTCATGCTGAAGACATTCATTCTGATTGGGTCAAACAAACTGGCACATGCAAAACTATTGGCTCTTCAACAACACAGTGAACATTACAATATTTACGTGACCATGAATGGAAATCAAGCTAAAAAAAAAAATGGTGAAGTAAATAAATAAACAAAAATTAATTAACCAAAAAAAGATATACACTGAGAATTTATGTCAAATAATGAAAATGTGGCAAACATTTGTGTTACGGTAGTTTGATGTAAGCCAGATATGATGTAGATGCCAGTCATACATACCGTCATCTTGTTGGGCTAAAAACCTGAGTGCTGCAACTTCAGCCTGTGTTACTCCACCAAGGAAAAATACAAGAGTGAGTTTCTGGTCTCCCATACTAGACTGGGATGAAGTTATGGAAGCCCCTGGAAATAAAAATACAGGCATTCACAAAAGATACTCACCAAACTCTTGAAACAACACTACAGTAAACACACTGCTTCAAGACCAAAGGTTAAAGGAATAAAACAGTTATTTCTGTCAGTTTGTTCAAATTCTAATTTTTCCTTTTTTTTTTCATTATTAAACCAAAAGATTTACCCTTTGTGTACCACCCACCTGACCATGCTGGCAGTTCAAAATACCCCTCCCCCTGAGAAAACGTTCTAAATATTAGGTGTGTTCACAAAAAAAATTACATAAAATACGCTTCTTGAAATAAACCACACAAAGTATATTTTCATGGAGGAAAATGAACACAAAATCTGTTAATGTAACAAAACTGGAGACATGTTTCATTCTGAAATTTATCTGATTTTTATTCTTGAAATAGTTCAGAGCGTTAGACCCAGGCTGTTCATTGCTCTAAACGACAAAATAAATTCAGAAAAAAAATACTCTCCGATCTAGGAGAGCTCCATATCCGGGCTTTTCATTAAGGGAAATCACTCTATTATCGTTAGAAACAGAAGTAAACATGATAAGTTCCTGTCGCTTGCGCTACGAAAAATAAAAACACCGGGGGTTACTGTGAATCCCGGCAGCTAAATTTGTAGGCCGCTATAGCGGTCGGTGGTACATAAAGGGTTAAATATTTGAAATGAATAATTACTATTGAGGAATAAATTTTGTGTCTTTGGAAGGATGAAGATAACGAAAGAAGAAGACTGGCAAAAAGAGTGCCAAAGAGAAAGATGAAATCCACATATTGTTGTGTTATAGGAGATTACTGAAAGAAAAAATGGACCTAACTGCTGTAGGTGAAAAAGGGACAGTCAATTGACTGTATGGCTTTAACAGTTAGATGACTCCCCATAATTACCTCTGGCATGCAGCTACCTTATCAAATTTGAAATATTCAACAATTTTTAAAACTTCATAACATCAAACTTTTAACATTACTAATGCCACCCCCCCCCCCCTTACAACCCACAAGCCCAGATCTGACTACCCCACCCCCCAACTCACTCCTCTTCCTCAGGCCTATGGGAATCTGTTGAACTTCCTCCACCTTGGGTCCAGGTAACAAGTTGAGCACCTCTGTGATGCTTCGCCAGCCTGGTCGAGCCAAGTACTGTGCCAGCCTGACACTCAGAGGAGCGTAGCCACTGTACACATAGGCAATGTCATTGGGGTTCTGGCAGGAAAGAATCAATTTTTGTCTTAGCAAAACAAGCACGTAAATAGCACAAAATATCTAACATCATTACTCAATGTTTCTATTCACTTAACTCAGATTCTGGAGAAATACCATTTGGCCTATAAATAGATAATACATCTCCACAGCCATGCTATTTTGTAAATAATATCAGATATCCGAAGTGTTGCATTTTCAATCATTTAACCCCTTCACTGCCAGCTATATTATACACTGGTATGCCACGGAGATTTTGCTTAAAAAATGACTAACCATACAAATTTGCCTATATATCCTCGAGGACGCACTTAAACCCTTCGTTTGGGGGGGGGGGGGGGGGGGGAGAGAGATTGTACAACAAAAAAAAAACAACTAATGTCAAACAATGTATAATAATTCACCTTTGAATGCAAAAGGCTTTTTGTCAGGCCACCTACAGTAACCAAACTTTCCATGTGGGTTTCAAATATCTTGTAGGGTTCACTAAAGTTTGGATGTTTTTTACTGGTTTTGTTTTTCAATTTTTTGAGTTTGCTTTGTGTCGCTGACTGCTCCCATTCGACCCCTTTTTTTCACAGGTACAGGACCCATGATATGAACACTTCTTGCTAGCTGATTTAAACTATTCGAAGTGCTCGTGGCTAAAATTAGAACAAAGGAATATTCCATTGCTTGCTTTGGGAATTATTTTGGTGTACTGAGACAGATGTAGAGAGGGTAAAAAGTGACGGGTGGGGCAGTGGTTGAGGGGTCAGTGCAGAGTGCGGATTTTAAGCTTTTATCTAATATATAAATATAACATACAGAGGTAAAGATGGACAAGTCTACTGAAAGTTTGGAGCTTTCTCAGAGTCGGATAGTTTTAATGTTACAAATGAAAGTCCTGGCCAGACAAACAATCACCTGTTCATTCACATCCTCCACGATGAGCCTGAGTGACTTGCGGACAATCTGGTATGTCCGGGCAGTATGTGGCCTGAGGAAGCCTGATTTCTCCAAATTTGACAAGCTCACCATGTGCTCAAAACCATAGGTCTGACAAATATAACAGCAACAGTTACTTTGATAGATATGGAAATTTCCAAAATGTAACCTTGTACCCCCAAAAGATGAAGATGAAGAAAGAAAATTTTTTTTAAAAATTCATGTTTCTTTAAGAAAATGCAAATCATTTATGAAAAGAGCACAATGTCTTCCTCCAAATCAATCCCATGAAAAATTACACATTAATACACTTCTGTAGAAAGACAATGCATTACATCTCAACAATGAACGCAAGGTAACATAGTACTATTACACAACATGATCGCTTTTTGATCGGAAAGATTTTAATTGCAATGTCTGATAATCACAGATGGCAATCACTTTGCGATTTTACGCTCACTATATGATTATCATGCTCTGCTTATATTTGAGACCCAAAACAAATTTTTTCTCCGTTGAAAATGAAGCAATCAACTGTAATAATTTGGGAAGACTGGTGAGAAAGTTAGAAAGTGTTTCCTTCCAGTATCGGCAGGTCTATTTTTTGCTGGAAACTGAACGTTTTCAGAAAATGAACATTTTGCTGTAATAATGTCTTTAAGGCTTTGTGCCTCAAGGAGGCTATTCACACAAGGATTTACCTGAATGATTTCCCTTTTGTAGTACTCCAGCACCTTAGGTTTGAGGCCGTCATTACAGAGGGACTGTAGACACATCAGTCTCAGCACTTTGGTCAAGGGTTCCTCTCGTGCTATACAATCTTCTATGTAGGGATTCACTTTGTCTGTTTCAATCCCATGAGTCAGTTCTGGGTAGAAGTCATAAACATTTACAGTGATAGAACAGTTTGCCATTTTTATTTGGATGTTGCCATCAACAATGTACGTATCGGTACAAACTATACTTAATGACCATCTTCTTCCCTTGTTCGACCATTTTAATTGGCAATATACCCACTTAATATTTTCAAAACCAATAGGATTTACTATTTCATTTGCAATATTCATTGACCACCCTGCCATGCTATGACAAAACATCATGCGAGGCTGAAGTTCAGTCACAACTGTAAGTTAGTCATTACATGACAGACCTGATCCTGTTGCTTCTCATACTTTATCTACATACAAGGACCTGCAGTTCTACCTAAGATTATAAAAATTAATAATTCCTCTCATAAATGGTCAAATTTATTTACCCTGTCATTTGACAGCGTACAGTAAAGTATGTACATCAAGAAATCAAATAATGGCATATCAGGTTATGCAACAATGTGTGAGAAATGAAGGCAATACCTTGTTGGCAGCGCAATGAATCCAGGAATTCATCTGAATCTGTCACTTCTTTGATCAGCTCAGCTATAGACGTATCTGTGGATGAAACAGGAAATCAGTTTAGAAATTTAAAGTAGTTACAACACACATACAAAAAAAATAGAAAAAAACAACAACAACTGCAGGGACAAACCTGTGTAAAAAGTTGACAGTAATCACAATACACTCAGCCAGGTGATACAAATACAAAGTTGACAGTAAATCACACACTCAGCCAGTTGATACAAATACAAAGTTGACAGTGAATCATACACTCAGCCAGCTGATACAAATACAAAGTTGACAGTAAATCATACACTCAGCCAGCTGATACAAATACAAAGTTGACAGTAAATCATACACTCAGCCAGCTGATACAAATACAAAGTTGACAGTAAATCATACACTCAGCCAGGTGATACAAATACAAAGTTGACAGTAAATCATACACTCAGCCAGGTGATACAAATACAAAGTTGACAGTAAATCATACACTCAGCCAGGTGATACAAATACAAAGTTGACAGTAATCATACACTCAGCCAGGTGATACAAATACAAAGTTGACAGTAAATCATACACTCAGCCAGGTGATACAAATACAAAGTTGACAGTAAATCATACACTCAGCCAGGTGATACAAATACAAAGAAAACTCAAAGAAAAGTCAAAGCAAGCTGATCAAAATCCAGCTTGAGATGAACTCTCAATGCTAAGAATTCCATTTCTCTGTGACCTATGACAGTGGTGGAGTTAGTACAGAATGCTGTGCAAGTCTATCTTTATATCAGTCTATTATACATTTTTTATTACCATTTTGAAAAACTTCACTGCCTTGTCAAAAAATGTCAAATGATAATTGTATGACTTGATATCACAAAAACTGACAGACAATTTTGATGGCAAAGAAATGAACAAATCTTGTCTTGCCTGACTTCCTGGACAAAACTAAAGACCCAGAATTCTGTGACAAACTTACGAATGCCAAGTGAAGTTCTGGCTGACTGTAAGTGAGGCAATTTGGACACAAACTGTTTCATCTCTCCAACTGTCTTTGCTGAATGTCTCTCCTGGAAACACAAAAGAACACAGAAAATATCACTTTGAAAGTTGTTTTTTTTCAATTCCAGTGACCTTTTATTTGGAAATTTTTTTGCAGCAACATGGGTGAACATTGCAGGTCTTTTGTGCCTCAGTAAAAATTATGTCATCTGCTTTTATGAGCATCTTTGTGTTTTGAAATGCAAATTAAGGGCACTGCGACCTGGGAGGGAGGTCCTTGGAGAATTCATAAAATTTTGTGAAGTAATTCCAATAATAAAGAAATTAGAGAAAAAAAAAACATTCTTACTTGGGTCTTTAATACCTGAACATACAAACAGAGGTGATGTATGAGTATGTCTGGATCTCCTGCCAGCACTTCTTACCCTCTGCATCTAAAGGCCTTACTTAGGTCAACATATAATTTGTTTGGCTATGATAGAGATAAGTGCAAGCACTGGCCACATCAAACACACATAAGGTCTTTGTATCTCCTAAATTCTCTATTTTGGGAACTCAATAGTGCACAAAACCAGAAACTTACATCAAATTCTGCTGTTATAGTTTTTGCTTTACGACTGACAATCCCACCAACAGCATTGAAGTTTTTGTCCCTGAGCTCAGCATACAACTCATCAGCCGAGTTCAGAATAAACTTCTTTGGTTCTGACAATGCTTCATCCTTACTACCAGCATTTTTTTTCTCCTCTTGTGTGACAAATTTTTCTGGTGGCAGCTTCACGTTGGCTGAAAATAGCAAACAATTTTGACCAAGAAACGAAACAAATTAAAACTTACGAAAAGTTACGGACAAAATTCTTTCGTATAATGGAATTATCAGCTTCTAAAATCCTTGAGTTATTGTGGATCTTATATCAACGATTGACAAAGGCAGCTTGGACAGAAAAGAGAGCTGCAACTCCTTGCTTTGCACATCAGAGTTGAGCTTAAGTTGGAGAGTTGCTATAGTTTGTTTAATTACAAGTATTATGATGTTTGCTTAAACACAAACCAAGGCAGCAAATACCAGGCATGATTTCAAAGAGAAATTTGCCAACTCATCCCAATAAATAGTTTTCATTGAAAGCACAGCTGAGCTTGTGACTATTCTGTCAGATTCCAGAGACTGGCTTAACTACACAAAGGTTATGACAATGACCATGTTACAGAGTCAGGTGTGTCAAAATAATTGTAAGTTCCCTGCTCCTTAGATGTCTAGATGGTCTTAGACAAGTTCTGCTGATGAACAACAACAAAAAGAAGCTCTGAAGGGTCTTCTCTTCCCCTCTTGTCCACTCTCTAAAATACTGACAATATAATGTTATTCCAAATATTTCAAAAAGTGCAAACCCTATGAAGGATGGGTAAACAAAGTATAGGATATTGAAGAAGATTTCTATTTGAAGCCTTGCACTGTAAACACAAGAACTGCAGATACCAATGAACAAAAATATTCCTGTGATTCAATTATCAGTTTTTAATTAATGCACATCAATATAATGAATATTGAAAAAGGGCCTGCCGTTAACTCTTTGAATCCCGACACTTGGATTTTCCTTGAAACATATCTCTTGCCTCCTTAGTTCACAGTAAACAATGTTAGAGCATCTCGCACCAGTATACCCATGACCGGGGCCATCAACATATAGCAAGTCACTGGTATACTAGCAAAGAGGGTCCTCCAGACGAAACGTTTTGAGTTTGGAATATTAATTCCCCAGGGTCTCACACACACATCTGTACACACACTGGTATACTATATCATTTTTTTGCCCCATGTATATTGAAATGAAAACATTTCTTACTGTTTTTTATGCTAAAAATTTCGTCAATGAGTCCTTCATAGGTCAGTTGGGATAAGAGAGGAGTCAACAGGTCAACATTGCGGTCCAGGATCAGCAAGTTGTCTATCTGTGGCGTTATCTGGGGTTCGATCCCACCCATTTCCATCTTCATCCTTCTCATCATTTCTATGACTTGCTGGAACACATAACGAAGGTTACTGTCAAACAGTGTTTCTCCTCACTGACAGATAGTACATGATTATAATGACAATAAATATCAACTGGTTACAGCATAAGAAAACATCCACAGGTACTTTGATTCTAATCTAACACCCTGCTGACCTGCAACTTAAAAAGTCTGTATATTCACATTGTCACTGATTATGAATCATCAAGACTGACACATGTTTAACTCTACAAAATCATGATTACATGAGTGCTAGGTGTTTCATAGAGCTTTTTCACAGTAAACAGAATCTTTTATGTATGTTCTGACTCATGCATATGGATGGGCTATGAAGTAAGTTAACTCACTGATGCCCAGGATTTTTACCCTAGCTATTCCCTGGTAGCCAGCGTTTCAAGGGTATTTTAAAAAATTTATATAAAAAAAACTATTTAAGCTACAGTGTTGCAATTTGACATGTATGTAAATATCATAATAAAATTTATAATGTTACAAACAGAATTGAGTTATCTTTGATAGTTTTGAGCTGTGAATGTGTGAATCATCTTCCGAGTCAGAAGAACTAAAATACTGGGCTGTAGAGGGTCCAGGCTGGTGTTTAGGTCTACATGTAGCTGTTACACTATCTGGTTTACTACCCTGAGAGGCTACTGAGTCATTAGAAGGCCGTGTAGAGCTAGATCTACACATTTTTTGTACTTTTGTACTCGAAGTCGAAACGACCATAGGATTTTTAGCAAGGGGGGGTAGCAGCACAAAAACAATCGTTAGTTTTCACGCTAGAGAGCTCATCCGGGTACTCAGTGAAAGGGAAATGACTCTAGAATTCACCCGTGCCACAGTCATCACACTATTACATTACCCTTATGAGCTATTCATTGTTGACAGTAAAATCGCACATACGCGATGACGGGCAGCTGCCGTCACAGTGAGAAAATCGCCCCCGGGCATTTGCAAACTTTTACCTTCAGAAGAACATGTACATTTTATAAGATTGTTCAAATATAAAGTGCATAACTTATTAACAAGAGCTGTAACCAACCTTGGCACAATCTCCCTTGCCGTGGATGTAAGGTATGGTTCCATATAAAGCTTGCAGCGTCATCAGAGATTGTGCAGCAAAGAACATCGAGGTAAAGTCATTGTCCAGATAGCATTCCTGTCCAGTACAGAAATACAAAACAAGATAAGCATTTGCGAGGAGCAGATAATTTTATTTGGTAGTTTCAGCACTGTCTGTACCATCCAACACTTTTCTTAAAAGATTGTTCACAAAGACCGCCATAAGGGTGGGTCTTCTCTGTTGAATGCCAGTGAGATTTCTTCAACTCACAGAAATTAATGGATACTGTCATTGCTGTAAACAGTCACACAAACAGAAATATAAAGTTCCCGTGATAACTTTAGCCTTCCACCATCTTCTACAAGGACTCTATTTATGAGCATGCCGCCACAGTCATTTCACAACTGCGTAGTCATTTTTTAGGTGTTTTGAGATGAAATGCTCACTTTAATTAGATAGTCATGTTGCGCCATTCAACAGTTACACAGCTTAAGTTTTGTTGATTTGTGAGTTCTTAAATGAAAACTTACATCCACCTAAATCACCATCATAGACTGTTGTCACAGAAGTGAGGTCTAATGACAAGCCAAATAGAGGAAATACTGAGTTGTGTTCCCTGTGCAGCTACAACGTTCTATGTAAAACACTACACTCCCACTAACAACAACCACTACTATATTCCAAGTCAACTGTTTTCTCTGATTTCCAAAAGCCACCAAAAAAAGACTTGGTCAATTGTGTTGTGACCGTGATGACGATATTTAAATCCTCTACACATAGCATGTATGTCATTTTATTTATAGGCCCATGACATCATATTTATGACATTGATGACATTTGAGTATTGCAATGTTTACCAAGGAAGTAGTTGAAATGTTGTATGTGAGCTAGAGGTTAAGCCAGCAATGTAACGATTAAATCCCTTTCTTTAATAACAGGCTAACCTCTCATAAAACTGAAACACAATAGTAAGCTTTATATCAGGGGTGCTCAACCAGTCGATCGCGATCTACCGGTCAATCTTCAAATGCTTGGCAGTTGATCGCGGGATGAATGTAGGACACACCCGCGAGGTATATATATATTCGTTTTTCTTGGATGTGGCGGGTTTGTGTTAGTTTTTCTTCTTTTGTCCTTGTGAATGTGGCGGATTGAAAATAAAACGTGGCAGGACGGCAAAAGTTTACTTGGCAACACTGAAACCGCCATTATGGGTGCGAGATAATCGACATTTACCGGTATCGACTAATTTCAAATAGATCACAGGCCAATCTTGTTTCAGGGCTTCGCCAGACTGGTAGATCTCCAAAGGCTGGGAAATGTAAAAGTAGATCCTATGTCAATAAAAGTTGAGCACCCCTGACTTCTATCATATAGACACAGATAGAATTGATGACACAAGCTAGAGACTGATCAACAAACCCTGTATGATTCATCCATTTCCATTGATAGAACATCTGAGTCAAAGGGAATCAGGCCCAGATTGAATTCCTCCACACTTGTAAAAGATCCATACACACCCAGTTCCTGGGAAAGAAGAAAAGCTACAACATGAAGTTCCTGGGACAACCAGATAAATCACTGACAAATTTCCAATCATGAAATCTCAATCTTAGTAAATCCTTCCAAACTTTCTCCAGTATGAAAGAACAAATAATCATGTTGACATGATCTACTCTATGGCATCAACCTCTGAACAGTTTATGTGAGAATCTCTGAACCGGCGATGAGTTCTTTTGTTTCTCGGGGGCCTCAGCATAGTGCTGTTGAATCTCTGAAATTCTCCTGTGTCAAATTTATCTGACAGTGATTTGTCTCCCAAACATAATTTTTTTTTTTTTTATTAAACTGCATTAAACAGAACAAATAAATACTCAAAATGGTTTTGACCAACTGAGAATCATGAATGTTGGGTAAGTTAATTTAGCATTGTAAGAGAAGGCAAAAGCTAATGTTTTTATTCCATGTCATAGTTACAAGAGAATTAAAAGCATCAAAGGTATCCATAGTAACCCTAGCTCACCTTCAATTTCTTTTCACAAAGCAGACTTTTTCTTGGGACAAAAACCAAGTAAAACTCTTTTCTGATCATACCACCTTTCATTTCCTCACTGGAAATAGAACAGACAAGATTCAAATCTCGACCACATTTTAAAACTAATCTTAATCAACATGCAGGACAAAAGTAACAACTTAAGGTAAGGTAAACATACAAGAACGTTACATATTTTTAGGTACATATGCATAAATAATATATGTTTATGACCAAGAAGGTAAAATACAGAAAATAATACGAAGTAAATGAACTTACTTGAGTAGACATTGGGCAATTGTCTCCATCAAGCTCAATCTTGGCCTTGTAATAAAGATAATATTCTGTACATTACTGTTAGGAAGGCCTGAGGACTGCAGGCGGAACATCCTCTCCACTTCATGTTGCTCCTGTGTTGTAAGGAGATAAAACACTAAATGTTCATTAAATGTGACAGACACATTTTGTGTCCATGGCCTTCACAACAGTATGGAAACAAAGTTTCGTGTCCATTGCCTTAGGACGACATCAGCAAAATTCAAGATATCACAGATCACAGAA
Source organism: Onchidella celtica (assembly GCA_963931925.1). Lineage (NCBI taxonomy): Eukaryota > Metazoa > Mollusca > Gastropoda > Systellommatophora > Onchidiidae > Onchidella > Onchidella celtica. The sequence continues at coordinate 1,778,889 of OZ007576.1, read as the reverse complement.
AAGCAATGTTTGTCTCCTAAATAGCATGTGAATGATACAAACTTGTCTTTTCCGTAGTCATCATGCGGGTTCCAATTTAGAAAGTTTGTGATTAAATGTGAAGTGATAACCACTACTCTACACCTTCTAGAGATCAGATGCATCTTCACTATTACAACATCATGCAACTGACCCAGCACAACATGCTGACTGCTGTTATGTTATTTTCAAGGGTTTTTCAACTTATTGTACATGTGTTTCTAATTCTTTGTTGTGGCATAGGAGACTACTCACCTTGAGTAATGACACATAACTTGCCTTTTTGAGAGAATCTGCTAGTAAGTACAAATACCATGTGACAAGTCCATTATGTCCATAATCCAATTTCTTTATAGTCATGATTTAGAGTTAAAGTAATGATACATAAGAAATACAGTCACTGATCCCAATGTTCATATCCACAGAACAACATTCAATGACAGTCAGATCTTTGTGTCTGGTTCCATTATAGCATCCTGTACTATACCTGTAGTGTGTTGAATGGTCAAGTAAACAACAGTACAAACCTTCAGTAATGATGCTTCAGCTATCAGCCCAAAAGGACCTGTTAAACCATCATCCCAGACAAGTGCCTGGAGACAGAGAGAGAGAGAGTTGGCATTAGACAACTCATCAGTGGTGGCTGGTACATATAATGTATTTATGCAAGAGATGTCAAACCACATGGACACTTTAAATGTTTTGGTAGATCTCAGTTCAGTTTGAAGGTGTCACACATTAAGTTTCTTTTTGGATTTTGCTCAGCACCATCAAACACAATTTTCTGAGCAAAATTTAACAGGGTCAACCAAGTAGTATCTATAGCTCAGTGGTCAGAGACTGCATGGCCATGAAATGCACATGATTTGTGGGTAAACCATAGTTCTGGTTCTAGTATGATGATGGAAAGGAGAGTGAAACATATTAGATCAGATTATAGCTGAAATAAAATATTATTCCCAACATATTGTGAACACACATAGCTGGCTCAATTGTTTGGGTATGTAGAGTATTAAATGTGTCTTGTAAATATGATTCAGGACAAACATGTAACAGCAAATAGGTCCCAAGTATTCTGACAATAACTTGTTTGATTTTGATTGTTCATACAAAATTTGCACACAGACCTGAAATTTCATTCTCAAGTGTATCTTCCAATATTACTATATCATCATACTGCAGCGAAAGTTTCGAAAAGTATTCAGGAACTCCATGAATATCCCATAGAATTTATGCGAGTTTACCCTAAAGGTGAACTGCCTGAATAAGGCATATGGTCCTTGTCTTGTACAAAAAAATACTCGAACAGAAGGCTGCCTAATGGCAGTATCCGCCAACATTATCGGTGGATACTGCCCAGGTTTATCTGCCAATAATGTTGGCGGTTACTGTCTGGGCCGGCAACACTCAGACTTCCCAACTAGTACAAACAGGATGTGGGGAGATTTGGTTAAACAAGTGGGGAGATTTCACAGAAACCGGGGGAGATTTCCGCAACCTCTTAGAAACTCAACACAAAAGCAAAGAAAAATTAAATACAATGACCATATAAAAATATTTTAAAAAAACAAAAAAAACGTGTCACATGCAAGCGCCCCCCCCCCCACACACACAATTAGTGCTGAAAATGAGGATAAAACTTCTACTCCCAAAACTCTTTAAACTGCCACCCCCAAGTTTGCAAGACCTCAGTAGATATATAATAGTAAAACATTTTCGACATGGCTGAAGATAATGTAGGGACAATTTTCATGCTGAATCTAAGCAGTCTGGTCAGTCCAACCTAGTACATGTAGTTCAATGCCATAATCAGAAAGTTTGCTTAATCTTTTGGGCACTAGAGTTGCTATATACCAAGAAGAAGATAGTTTGTCTGTCGCTTTAATGGCAGATTGATTACAATCAGATAAATTGAAAAAATTAAGTCAAGTTTTGCCGATCACACGAAAATTACTACTACTACTACTATTTCCTGTTGCACCCACTGGTGCTTAGGGCAGCAACAAAGGATCTCCAGCCCTGTCTGTCCTGGGCCATCTTTGCGAGAGTTCCCCATGAGTGATTGAAGGATTTCATCTCTGCCTCGATTGTTCTCCGCCAGGTTGCCTTGGGTCTGCCTCGCTTGCGCCGTCCCTCCGGTGTCCACTGAAGTGCTGTTTTGGTTATAGAATTTGCTTCCTTTCGCAGCACGTGTCCAAGCCATCTCCATCGTCTCTTCGTGATGATGTTGGCTATTTCTTCTTGCTTGCATCGCCTTAGTAGTTCCTGATTAGAAATCTTGTTTGGCCAAAAGATGCGGAGAATCCTACGAAGACATGTGGTGTGGAAGGAAGACAACTTGGCGAGGTCACCTTCTGTCATTCGCCAACACTCTGATCCATACAGGAGTGTGGATAGGACACAGCTTTGATACAGTCTGATCTTGGTGTTGATGCCGTATTGTGTCGATTTCCAGATGTTGCTCATACTTTGAAAGACAGCCCTTGCATTTCCCAGCCTACTTTGGATGTCCTCCTTTGTGCCACCCTCTGGTCTGATAATGCTACCAAGGTATTTAAATTTGTCCGTCGTACAAAAATTACTGCTTATGCTTTTTCATAGTGCCGCTTGGATGATATGCTGTATGTATTTTTCTTTGAGGAACATGGGATGGTGTCCACTCAGTTGGGGGTAGGGAGGGCTGGGTAGGAACTAACGCAGAGGGGACCCGCGCGGCCACAATGCACATGTATTCAGTCTTTTTCCCGGAGAACAGTTTCGAGACTGGTCGGCGCGGGCATGCCTAGGGAAGTGTCAGTCTACTCGCTTTGATGTCCACTGGAAATGTTATGTTAAGTGTGGCATAACCCAACTCGAGTGGGGGAGTGAAGGTGGGATGGAGACCGTCCGCTTACCTGGGTCAGACATCTATTGCCATATTGGAGACGCCAGCGCATTTTTGAAAAAAAAAAAATCATGCTTTTCTGAATACGGAATTGGAAATACTATACTCGAGTCCAATAAACAATACATAGCTACCCTGCCGGCTTTCCCTAATATATGTCAATCTGACTACTGCCCAGACGAACATCGGCCTACGGCCTCGATGATACAAACTGACTAGACCCTCATGTCGTTAGTGGACATTCAAATATAATCTTACGCCTGGTGGGGGAGGGGGGGCTTGGCTCCTGTAAGAAAAGTGTAAGAAGGGGGGGGGGGGGGTCTTGAACCAATGTAATATTACACTTTTGTGAGGTGAGAATATAAAAAGGAATAAAAAATTAGACTAATTTAAGGCAATTTTGACATTGACTTTGACATGAGTCTCATTTTTCCCTCATTTGTAAGAAAGAGTAATTGTGCAATGTAGAATTATTACATGTATTATTGTAATATTACAGGATGGGGGGGGGGGGTCGAGCAAATGTAAGAAAAGTGTAATGGGGGGGGGGGGGGGGAGGTCAAAAAGTCCCAAAAAAGGTGTAAGATTATATTTGAACGTCCCCTTCCATATCAATCTGACAACGCCTCTGCACTTTCCTCTTTCCGGCAAGTAAAATTGATACCAGGGACCGGAGTATAGCCAGTTGGCTATTCGTCGGGGGGACCGGAGTACAGTCACTCCATAAAAAAGACTAGGGAAACTTTATCTGACAGTATCTGCGGTTAGCCTTTAGAAACACTTCAGAACCTGAAGTTTGCAGTGTTCTCCGAACTTCACTCTAAAGCCAGTAGACCTATGGCTCATAACAATCAAGTTACATATACCTTAGTTCCAATGCACTTGTCAATGCATTCTAGAAATTCTCTCCTGTAAAAGTCTCGTAAAATACCTAAATTAAGCTTCGATGTGTTCAAGTGGGATGCGCCGGAAGCAGCCATCTTGTCGATCATATGTTGTTATTGGGATCTACCTTTGTTGCGATTAGAAAGTTATTTTAATGATAATTTTCCGCATTGAGGTTTTCTTTCCCCCATTTTAACAGTACCAATAATTGAAAACACTGTTTGTTATTAGTGGATGGATTCAGATTTTTAAAAAACGATTTCCCTGAAATTTGAAAGACATAACAATTTTAATTCCCTTAGTTTTTCAATGAGTACTCATAAAATCGAAAGTATCAGATAAAGTAGTGCCTTAAATTAGAATAAGTTTTGAAATTGGGTTTAATGCCATAGGTAAGCTTTTTCTTATTTTAAGTAATTTTCTTTGTCGTTAAATGTATCATTGTGTTAAATGTGATACATCTCAATGTAGAGTGCTGATAATATTGCAAAGGCGTTAGTTGTTTGATGGACTTTGTTGTTCATTACTAATGTGGAGTGTAAACATCCGGCGGTAATGTGGTTCGTGTAGGCGTGTATAGAAACGAGGAATAAGGGATGATTAGAGATGGCGATGGATAGCCGATCGCAACACTGACAGCTTGTTGCTGCTACTTCTCTTCGTTTAGTCCTTGTGCATATATAACTCAAAATGGCTTCAGAAGCAGAAGAACGGCAGCGTCTTTTGCGGGCGGTTAAAAAGGAGGTAAGATTTCCTTCTCCGAAAACTGTATCTGTTTGTTTTGCATCGCACTGAACGTTCACCAGTCTCCAAGTCCAGGCCCAATGCGCATAATTTATTTGGCATGATTTATGTTGAATACATTGTATTCGAAATATGAAACTAAACAGAAGCGTATTGCGTTTTTTTTTTCCATTGTCACAGAAAAGTGCACAAAGTTTTTTCAAATCGTTCGTCGCTACATCAACATGCAATTTGAGTTGCTCAGCAAAATTAAACTAATAATACTAATGCCCATCTCCAATTGATGAATTATATTCAGCCTGCCATCACAAATGGTCAGTGTCAGGAAAATTTGGTAGCCTACCGTCGTCCATCATGACCAGTTTTGTTGTTGTTGTTGTTTTGCTGTTAACACTAGCATTTTGCTGATTTACATAGAGATTTACTTGGCTGGCCATAATTTACGTATTAGGGTGCAGCACCTTGTATATTTTATTATAAAAAAAATAATAAAGTACCAAATTACAGAAGAGGGACTTTGTTGCTCTCTCATTATTGTGGCCGAAGATAACCTTTTAATAACTGTGATCATTTCATGTAACGCACTGAATCTGAACTGCCCCACACATGAACGGGTAGTGGGAAAGGGTTCTGTGCATGCCAACCACTTTAAACTACAATTCTTTACAAATTTGCTCTTGGTTTTCTGATTGAAAGGATAATTGGTAGGGTTAGTGATAAGATTAGGATTGGGGGTAGGAAAGGATTGGGGATAGGACTAGGGTTAAAATTAGGGTAGTGGTCAGGACCCACAAAATGGCCAAGGTTTTCACAAATGCTCTTCGGTGGCAATCTGCTCAGTAACTTTGTTCATTTCAGGAAGTGTCAACAATGTAAACATTATCCACCCATTATAAATGTAAGTCAGATCTGATAATTCAGCATAGTTGTACGAGACTTGTATCAGGTTGAAATGTTTGCAAATTTTATCACATTTCCCCAGGTTTTATACTTTCGCTGAAAATGAGAATACTGGCAAATCAACAGTACTTTCAAAAAAAAAAAAAAAAAGGAATCAAAACAAATTTTTAATTCACTTAAAGATTTCCATCACCCCCGTTATTTGCCATGCATTGCTCGTGTGTGAAATAATTCCACAATATGGGTTAATGTTTGAGAATGCATGAACGTCTCTGCAAAACAATGGTAATTCATCACCCATCATAATATTATTAAACTTTACTTTCTGCCTGCAAATAGAACATGAAATTTTTTGCACTGATCTGCCAAGAGTAGTTCATTACAATAATTACTTGACGTGACCTATGGGTAATGATGTAAGGCTGTAACAACAGTCAATAGCCTTGGATTAGTGCCTGTGGCATTGGTCTGTCACAGAATCTGTAGTAAAATACCTTGTTGCCAATTTTACTACAGTTTGTGTTTTGAATGTTGTGGATAATAAGAATGACAATTTTTGCATTGTAGGCAGCCAAAACTATAAAGGGGCCATATTTTTGTTCCACTTTACACCTTCTTGCAGAGACGCAATCTCTGATTTGTTGTCAACATAATGGCAGATAATAATTTACATTGTAAGCAGCATCCATCCCTACGTCAATCTGTCATAGATTTGTATAGGATTTCAGTAGGTTTGGTAGGATTAAGTTAGCGGTAGATTCTCGACATCAGATCAATGTCAGTGCAAAGTTGTAACCAGCAGATCTATGTAGGCATTATGTCATTCCTGTGTCTAAACTTGATGTCAATCCTGTCCGTCGAATGCCGTCGGGTTGCTAGCTGGGGAAATAACATTGTTCAAATACATAATTATACCAAAGTAATGTTTTGATTTAGAATTTATATTGGGGTCTAATTTTAAATTCAGGTGGTATAATGTTAAATGTATTATTTATGACATTTTAAAGAAAATTGCATTCCCCATTAGCCTACTTTATTTGTTCTCCAAGATGGAGGGTGAGTTTGAATATGTTGTCGCTGTCATAAGTTTAGGTGTTATTTTTTACTTTTGTTGTTGTTATAATTGTTTTAACCTCGGCATTAGCTGTGAGGTTTTTTAATCCAAAATCAGATGACGTCAGCCCTGGGAAATCATTTCACTTCAAAACGGGGAAGAAAAAACATACTCAGTGTTTTGAAGTGACATAAATATACATATTTATCATTACATCCACCGCAAAATATTATTTTCAATGCTCATTTATCATTGGCCATTTGCCTTGTGACTTATCGAAACACGGCCAGAAAATGTTTTGACAAGAATGTTCAGAGGAGTCCAGGAATGTGCGGCGGCAGGAGAGCCTGTGCAGTTTCTGTAAGTCCTAGCAGTGTCAGTGCGATTGTACTTGTGGTCAGGTCGTCACATCCACGACAGTTGCCGGTAGGTGGTTAAGAGTGTTGGAGCACAGAACGAAGGCTGGCCTGGCCTCAGACTGCTGTAACCATTTACTTGTATAGAAAAGGAGAAACCCAGCTGAAGTATAATTTGTCCATTTTCCCCAGGTCAAGCAAATTATGGAAGAAGCGGTGACTCGCAAATTTGTCCATGAAGAAAGTAGCAGTATTACCTCCCTTTGTGGTAAGTCCAAAGCAATTTTTTTGAGACATCAAACATGCCCTGATGAAATCTTTCACAGCTGATTGTCCAGCAGTCTCAACTTACCATGTTAATGCCAGTCATTTTTTTTCTTTACTGAGCTCAGGCATAGCAAATTAGCTATGTAATGAGGCATTCAGGAACTGCACATTTGTTCCTGTTATTATTTTTGTTCCCCAGAACTTTGCTCATTGTGCATACAGTATTTAGGTCACTCACACCAAGTTAATCATACAAAGCGTTAACACTTATCTTGTGATCTCATGTTTCCCCCTACGGGTACTGGCTGTGTCAATCACTAGCATGTGCACCAAGAGTAGTTTTCTGTTCACATTCTTTTCAATGCTCATGAGAATTACAAATGAACAAATAATAGTTCTGGTGATAATCAGCCAATTTTGCAAGATTGGCAGTGGAGAGGCTACAGTTGCAGTGTGGACTCTTGTCTTTAGTATTGTATTTTCATGGAATATCCACACCCTAATAACAAGTCTTATATTATATATATTATCGATGGAAACAAATATGAAGAATGAAAGAATACCCGTATATTATATGCACTAGTCTTCATTTACTTGACAATTCTTGTTTCAGTGAAAATTATTGTGTTAATGATAGTACAGATAACTGACAAACAGATCTTACTTAGTCGTCTCTTTCATGAAAACTGGAGATCACCAGTCCAGTAGTTTATTATTATTATTGTTATTATTTTAATATTCTGAAATCAGTAGCTCTGATCTAAAAGTAAAAGACGTTTCTGCTCTCTGATAAAGAAGGTACAATTGTGTGTAAGGTAGTTTAGTCTGAGGGATTAATAATCTATTGGCTTTCATATGAAAACGGTTGATTTGTTTTGTCCAATCTGTTTTAGCAGTGCTACCTCTGAAAAGTGAACAGTTTGTAGCAGTCCTAGTGCAGCCTGACTGTTTCTCTTTCCTTTTAGCTAGACATGACATCTTGTACACAAGGGGTTAAACGACCACGATAACTCTAACAGTCAGTATTTCTATTGTCTGCTTTTAAAGCATAGCAAGCTGAAGGTATGGGTTTGAGTCCTGTGAAAACAAAATAATCTCGTCTCCGAATTTTAATGGACAACGGATTTCTTCTTTAAATGACACAGTTTTGATTTTCTGTTTATTTTATATCCTCCCCACCCCCTCTCCTCCGCGCCCAGAGTAACCACTGTTTTGTGGCATAAATGATTTCTACTCATCTGGCTGTTCTTCTAAATTTACCAGTCTTGGCGAGTTGACGATGGTATAATTAGGCTGAGTTTGTGTAGAAAAGTTCAAAGGCTGGTGTGTCATGGAGAAGTAATCTTGTGTGTGCGTGAAGTGTGGGGAGTTGTGAATGTAGAATGCTGACCTTCTGATTATGATATTCCGACAAATCCGATATAGATGTCATTTTGTTTAGCCAGATGCCCAGACCAATTTCTCAGCTGACGCACCGCCGGTAGCTCATTTTGCCCACATACTCAAAAACCCTTCCAAATCAGCAATGTCGTCAGTTCGTTTTCTTAAAAAAAAAGCTCTGCAGCCTAATTTCTTTTCTAAAGCGAGAGAGAGAGAGAGTAGGGTGGGGGCGATATAAGGTGAATTAAAAAAAGAAATATTCCCATGTTTGTTGTTCATCCCTATCAAAGTGTCAATCGGTGTATCAAAGTGTCAATCGGTGTATCAAAGTGTCAGTCCACTGTAACTGATACCCGTGTAGGTGATAAACAAATTCATGAGCCATCGCCCTCACACATGGACGTAAATGGCGCAGCTGTGACAGCATTTTGATTAAAAAACAACAAGAACAACAAACAAAAAACATTAAATGTATAAATTACAAGTATTATATTTACATTATTGAACTGCTGCAGAAAAGTACCAGTAATTTCGTTAACCAGATAGGCAAGGAACACACAATACATTACAAGATAGAGAATATTATATGTTTCTTAAGCGAACAGTGTCACTGCTCATACCGATTTCTGACATGTTTGTTTTCCCCAAGGGAAGACTTCCATTGTCAGGCACAATAAACCAATCGATTGACCTCTTTTTCCGACTACCCAGCTTGGTTATTCAGAATCGCTTTTTATCTCTGCTTAACCAGTTGTGTTTTTTTTTGCCTATGTCGCTGTTCTTCTGTACGTTTATTGTCAAAGAATAGTTATATTTGTGCCTCTGGGTCTGCCTTGTTACTTTCAGTAGGGAGAAATAATAGTTTGTTTTTATGCTGCATAATATTCTTAACCACTTCAGAATATAGGGGTCCATTTACAGTCGTGGGATATGAATTGTATTACTGAATTTATACCATCTCATACGAAATTACCCAGCGTAGTAAACTCTAATATTACTTTACGACATATCAGCATTTCTTTTGTTATAACAAACGGTATCAATGGCCTTTGTAACACCCTGTGAGTATTGGATAACTTGTCAATTCAATCGCCGGTGTCTGAAAAACCTGGCAGTGCTTGCCAACTACAATCTTTTCCTTCATAACCAATCGGCCTGTGTGTTTCCCTTCAAATCAGTTTCCATCAGAGTTCAGAGTTCACACATCTCCACTCAAACCCACACAAAACAGATTTGACTCAGTCCGCCATCTGTCTCAGACAGATCTGTTTGAGCCTCGCCAGGGCGTGAGAACCTGCTCCACAGTTCACGTCTCACACAAAACTCAGACCAAACAGTTTTGACTCAGTGCACCCCAAGCAAACGCCGATTTACTACTGCAGGCAGAACAATTCCACATGTCAGAGTAAATCTGCCACAATGGCGGTTGACGTGAACACACTGGCTGCTTCCCCCACCACAGCTCTGTTATATATCTCTAAGAAACTCTCTGGTTATATCACCACTAAAACTGCCACAGCATCGGTGGCACAGACAATTGCCGCAATGTAAAAAAAAAAAGGTTACACCGGCGGGATCTGGCCACAAGAGACACAATGTGGCAGGACGTTTTAGCCGGAACAGAAGCAGATCTGTCCGCGCTGTATGGGAAGTGGTGTCCCTTGTCCCTTGTCCCTTGCGGGTGAGAGTTCGATTTTCGAGCGGTTACTGATGTCTTAGCGTGGAACAGAATAAACTATAATTCTGTATTACCAATGTGTGGACATTGTATTGGCTTTCTTCTGAGACAGTCTGCTTCCCCCCCCCCCTTCCCTCCCCCGGTTGTGTTACAGAAACAAACAGCGCAAAAGTTGAGTTAACCCATAACGAGATGCCCTGCCGTTACTGCCAAGTTTATTTTGTGGGTTTCTGTTGCTGTTCATGTGATAGTTCAGTTGTTGCTGTGTTTGATCAGTGGCCTAATGGTCGCCCCTTGGTGAATGGACACGCTTTTAGTCTATCATTGTTGTTGTTGTTTTTATTACTGTTGGTGGTGGTGGTGATGGTGTGTTCTCTCCCACTCTACACGAGCGTGCACGCGCGCGCGCACACACACACACACAGATATACATATGCATGAATGCGAAAAAAAATACGACAGTGTGTACTCTTTGCCCTACCAATACCAATCTCCACCATCTAACAGTCTACTCATGGCGTTTTGGCTTGGACTATTTCTCCACCAGCAAAATAATAATTCATTCAACCATTAGAGTAGGCTCACTCCCCTCCGTCCTCCATCCACCGTTGCTGCTGTTACTGGAGGTTTTGTATCGCAGACCATTGGTGTAACTTGTTGTTGCGCAGGGTCCAGGAATGTAAATCAGAGCTAGCTGTGCGCGTCAGGACACACAGAAATCGATGGCCATTGGTATTTCTGGCACTAGCAGTGAGTTGCGTTGTCGCAGTGCTGGGAGCGGGGAAATGATGACTGCTACTACAGAACTGTTTCCTAGTCCTACCCAACACTTAATGTCAGGCCTGGACCCTGTTCTTCTCTATACAGGGCTCTCTCTCTCGCGCGCGCTCTCTTGCTTTCTCTCTCTCTCTCTCTCTCTCTCTTTCTCTCCCTCTTTCTTTCTCTCTGTTATATCTGGTGAGGGCTGATTATTTAGAAACTATTAGGGATGGTACAATGCTTGTATCTATCTATCTATCTATCTATCTATCTATCTATCTATCTATCTATCTATCTATCTATCCATCCATCCATCCATCCATCCATCCATCCATCCATCCATCCATCCATCCATCCATCCATCCATCCATCCATCCATCTATCTATCTATCTATCTATCTATCTATCTATCTATCTATCTATCTATCTGTCTATCTATCTATCTATCCAACCAGCCACTAGTCCTTTGAACTACTTTGCACATCACATTGTAAGCACCCTCCCCCCTTTTTTTTTCTGCCAAGCTTTCACACCTTCGTCACCGAATTTTCATGTGAAAACTATTTGTCCATAATTATTTTAGTGCTGGTTGAGACTGCAGAAAGTTCTGATCGGTGTCAATAATTGTAGACATGGAATATTTCCTCTGTGCCTTGACTGAAGGTGGAAAACTTAAAAGTAGTAAAAAGTAATCGAAAATTTGGCTGTTACAAGTAACCAGGCACGAATATTTCATGGGAACACTGTGAAAATATGTTTTTATGAATGATCTAACCCAGAGCACAACAACTAGTTTTGAAAAACATTAGCATTTATTTACATTGTACGATGTTGTCATAATCAAGTGAGTAAACATTCTGGGCAACTGGACGTTGGCAACACGTGCATTCTTCCCAGACTGAACCCAGTCTGGCGCCTGGCATGGCTTACGTACAGCTGATGCCTTTGTATTGGCCCCAGAGAGAGACCCATTGTCTGATTGCTCCAGCAAACTTTGCCACCTAACAAACACAATATATTTTTTTTTTCAATACATTTATGTATCGATTATTGTTTGTAGGCGTGAGATAAGGAGAAATAGTCGATGTATTGGTTTTGTTGTGGGAAGAAAAACATTTACTGGCGGTTTAGACGTCCAGCCTGACTGTCCCTATCATTGTCTTTGGATGTTTTATTGGCTGTGATTGGTCAGATTTCGGCTACACCGACTACTCAGACACCGCATGGAATTACTTGGTTTGGCATGAAAGTCCAACCAGCCAATGCCTGTCCATGTGCTGCCAGGACTCAGTAGACTCGGCTGTTTCTGTATTGAGCTGTTTGCGTCAACGCCTTATGAGCTGTTCAAGTCTGGGCGATCGATGGTCTCAGATACTCCTATGTCTTGATGAAGGAGACGCTGAAAATGTGTCGTCAGCAAAGAATATGGGTTAACTGGGGGGAGGGGGGGGATACGGGTGTATTTTTCTTTAGGGTGCCTGCCATGCTTGCAACACCTTTTGGCGGGGGAAGGGGGGGATGAAATTTGCTACCACCGGAGATTCAGAAAGTGGGGCAAAACCATGCGGGGGGGGGGGGGGGGCGCATCTTTCACTAATACGTAAAAGCTGGTGTCATTTATGGTGGTTTCATTTGAATGTAGACAATAGTAACGCGTATTTAATACGTATATTATATATAATATAATTATATATCGAACTCAGTATGAGAGATTATGTGAGAAAACTGCATCAGGAGTCATAAGCATAATCTACATCAATGTGAAGAACTGTTGTCACATTTATGAACAGAAAAAGTCGTGACAATTGTTTTATTTCTCGTGAATTGTGAACCAAGGCAGCTGACGTCATCTCGGTCAGCAGTTGCTACGGTAACTGATGAAATTTCTCCTTTACCATAACTCCCCAGCAGTTGACCTGCATAATTATGTTTTCTGGACAATGCTTAAGACATTGATCAGATGGCGTAGTGTCTACTCACTTTAACACCAGTGCCGCTGTATACCATTGTATATCACAATAGAACTGATATCTCCAGGGTAAAAGACATTTTGCGACCAGCGCAACTTTGGTGATACGGATCGTAATGTTGGAACGAAACAATAAAACGACCAGTTTTATCCTAAAAGTAACTGTGGGCTGCGAGCTATCTGTTTCTTAGTGGCCGCCGTCGCTGTGCCATCACTGTTGTCATGATTGTGGTCATACCATCCACTCCAGTGTTGTACCGACTTACATTTCTTTCATTTTGCTACTACACATCTCATTGTTACTGCCACTGCGGTTACCATGGCCACTGTTACCCACAGCAACATCACAGTTGCAACACATACCGTTGCTATTACTTTTATTTTTATGGTTTGAACCATGGCAAGTTTTTAATGATGATGTCACATCTAACTTTAGCACAGTTTTGGACATCAGCTTACATTTGTCTTTTTGCTAGATTTTATCAGAACTTTACAGAGATTTTATCCAACTTTAATTTATACTCAGTCATCGGTAGAGACGTCTCCAGTGTTCATCACTGCATTCATCTCAGGACTAACAATCTTTATGTCCATTTTCTAGACTGCTAAATGCAAGCTGGGCCGCTCAAATCCTTTCTTTGCGTGCGCAGGCGTTTAATGTATTACTCCGCCGCCGGTTTTCCCAGAATAGTTGGAATTGGAAGATGGTCGGTCGGGTCGCCTTTACCTTGCGAGTGATGGAAAGAAGTTCCTGGTCCACAGTGCACGGGAGAAAAATCAGCGTGAAAGAATCTGTTTGGCAGAGTTTGTTTCGGTGAAATCCATTCTTTGGCTGCACATTTTCATGGAGACCGAGAGAGGGGGCGGGGGGGGGGGGGAGGGGGGGCGACGAACTTGTCACAGAAACCAGTCAAAACTGTCTCATAGATAATTGGAGATTGTAAACTTCTTGCAAAAAAAAAATACTTAGATCTAAACATACACAGATTTAATTTCAACACACATTCAAGAACAACGAAAAATAACAAAACGGCGACATAAAAGTTGTTGACAGTGCACAATTGACTGGTGTCAGAATTCGAGGAAAAGCAGGCGAATCTTCTAGAAATCTGTGATTATTTTCCGCAGTATCCTTTCGTTTACATTTTTGTGTTTTCTACATGGAGGGAACCATTCACGCAGGACTGGTGTCCTTTTGATAATGTTGTCTAAAAAAAAAATTGTTCATCTTCGTTTGTGTAAACTGGAGAATTCCCGCTCATTGATGAACCAAATGTAATTTTTCGTTGCCACGAGATGTAAAGAGGGCGGGGAGGGTGAAGATGGTGATCACTTAATATTCTCTCTCCTATTGCAGAAACGATCAATGAACTAGACGAGAAGAAAAACGCCATCCAATGAGAGGGACAGACGAGGGCAATTTTTGATTCTTGTTAATTTAATAAAGTGGCTCACTTCTCGTCTATTTTGATGCTGATAGCACATTTCCAGTTAGCTACTGCTGGTTCCAAATTGCTTGCCGTGGGTTAAGAATGCAGCGTGGCGTAGACAAACCCCTGAGGAACCGTGGCAATTGGCTGTTAGCGTCAAGAGAGCAGAATGGAGTGCATTTTGTATTCGGCTCAGGCGAGGGCTGGCTCGTGTCTGGCTAAGGTCCTTAAGCCACTTCTCAGCGGCCTACGTCATCAGGCATGCTGCTCTGAAGATGGTCACAGAGAGGGTCCAGAGAGCTATCGCGCGTGACCTTTCATCTGTGGGGTAATCCCGGCAAAGTGCGCTTAGGGCAGGGACTCAGTGGTTAGGGCGGGGGGTCGGCAGAGATGAAAGCTGGGGTCAAGGTCAGCTACGTGATTTCTATTAATGTTGTTACTTTTGGGGCGTTTCGTAATCAGATGTTAAACCGATGACATCCGAGTTGGTTGTTATCTTCTTCCTCCCACACCAATTACTGTATTCATATCGCTCCATTATTGTTGTTGTTGTTGTTGTCGCCCCAGTTTTCATAGACGGAAATTGTGTGCTTTTTAGAGGATTTCGGCTGAAGTGAGATTTTGGTCTCCCCTATGGGTGAAAAGTTTCCACTTAGAACGTCATGCGTTTTCTCTGTTCAAGAAATGGGAAACAAAGTAATAGAGAGCACAACGAAGTAATGTAGCGGCCATTTTGAAACGGATTCTGCATAGGAAGTGTGGCATTCTTGTTGCTCGTATTTTAATCAATACGTGCATTTCACTCAACATGGCACAAACAAAAAAAAAAAAAGTAACGTACTCTGATTTTAAACATTGTCTCCTGTGAGGCATTTCTGGTTTTCCTTCTAAACTGTATTTTCCAATTTTCATCCTGTGGTTTAAAAATTTAAATGTAAAAAATTTGTACAAACTTTGGATATTTACATTTAGTCTGATAGTGTCAATAAGATACACCCAAGATTTATAATTCAAATTAAAGTGGACTGATGTATAATAATTTTGAGTTGTCGCATGTGTTGAAACTGACCTTTGTCCTGGGCTAGACACTGATGACAACGCAGTTCAGGAGAATCTCAAACAATATAAAACAGTTCTTTGCATTTCTGAGGCACCCGTACTTTCCTGGGGAGGAGTATATCCATAGATGCAGGGTGGACTTCTTCATAACGCCGTGGTCTCGTGTTCCAGCTCCTCAGTCCTTTAGAGACTTCCACCCCAGGGTATTCTGTCTTGGAGAAATTCCTCAGATGGAACGTCTACTGTTTTACTGGCTTTTATTCACTGTGTACAGTTGACTCGGACTCTCGACACTCTCAATCTAGCTCCGGTAAATGTTTATCCCCTTCTCTCTCTCTTGTCTTTATTTGTCTTTTTTTCCCTTCTCTCTTTCATTTCTGCCCCCCTCCCTCCAAATAAAAACATAATTACATCGTGATTCGGTACGCACCCCCACCCCTCAAATTTCCATCCGGCGTATTAGCCATTGTATGTGACCACCAACGCGGCCAACGACTTCAGTCCTCACCCACACACAGCAGACTCTCCAAAGGTCTCGTCCCTCTGCCATTTCCAAGTCAGCAGTTTCTGATTGATTGTTTGTCCTATTGTCAATGACAGGAGACATCTCAGAGATTGTCGTCGGCGCAGTGGAAACTTGCAAAGGCCAGCTGAACCAAGCGATCGCCTCCACTCCTTTTTCGGAGACGGCCGCACTTATCTCATTTCCAGCGGTAATCAAATTTGTGTGCGGCAGGATTCAGTCATCAAGACTGCTGGTTGAATGCATCAGTTATGGCTGCCAGATCTGTCATTTTCCTTTCCGCAAGTCGATTCTGTGCTGTAGATGCTCGCTATTGTCCCAGGTCGGAGAGTTTTGGTCAGTGGTTTCCAGTGGTCTGGCAGTTCAGGAAGATGCAAAATTGTTGTCACAGGCTGGAGAAAATACGCGCGCAGATTAAAAGATATCTATTTTATTTCAAATGTGTCTTTTAAATCCGTGTGTTATTGTGACACTGCCGACACATTTTAGAGATTCAGGCATGTAATTTTTGGTTTGCTGTAACTGCACAGACGACAATACAGCTTTAACCCACAAGGTTTTAAGGTGGCCTGTATCAAAGTATTATATCTAGCCCAACCCCCCCCCCCCACACACACACACGCAAAGGTAACTTGGAATATTCAACTTCATATGAGAAAAGTGTATCACACAGTACAATCCGTCCTAGAACACCTGGACAAAACCTCATCCTTGGCTGAAAACTGTCACATTTCTACTGAAAGGTGGCGAGTTGAACACACACTCTATTATTTGGGTCATTTCACCAGCCTGGCATGAAGATGTTGGGGGGGGGGGGGGACTGTAGGCGAGTGACAGCTATAATAATTATTGTAGGCTGAGTTTTACAGTAATGATGGGTACAGAAATGTCGGTATGTTGGAATAAGCGATTTAGAGGCAAAATAACATGAGAATGTCTGAATCACTAAATTCAACACAATAACAAAAAATGTATTGCCTTGTACCGAGTTGACCAGTGACAATCTAGGCCTACACTGCCGAGTCAGCGATGACTCTGGGCGTTTCTCTACTCATGTCACACGGCCAGTCTGCGCAACTGTTACACTTGTGGCATTGAAAAGTTTGTAACCTGTGTATGTGGTCAAATTGTTGTGCCAGACGTTGATGTGCCCTAGATTACGGACTCTTTTGTTTCCTTGTTGTTGGTGCGGTTGTTCTAGAGAAGCCACAGTTTGCCTGGGTAGCTGGTCACGTGGTAAATGTGTTCAGGAGAAAAACCTCAATAATGACAACAACAACAAAAAAAAAACAACAAGACAAAAGCAACTTTAGTGTGCGCTAATTAGTTATTAGGTTTGCCCATGATGTGATGACGTCATAGCTAAATGAGCTGTAGGCCTGTGTGTGTGTAGGTGTGTGTGCTGGACCAGCATAAAGCATGTCGTGATTGGCGCTGATTGGCGGCTTAAAGGTTGCCAATGTTGTTAATGTAATGCCATTTAGCTATTGAGCGAGCAAGACATCAAGTCCTCCACCTCCCCCCACCCCCACCCCCGTGCCTTTCCCCAGTCAGTACGCTGCGGCTGTTTGGTCAGTAGAGGCAAGCAATCAGAAACTGTTGTATGGACCAGATTGCCAACAGCACGTGCCTTACCATTAATAATTTTGTATTTTTGTATAACTCTTTAATCCCATTTGGGAACTTTGCCTTTGTGCCATTGCAGCCCAGTTATAACTGAAGCAGGCACGTCGTCGCCACAGCGCAGCGCCGGTCGTCGGTTGTTGTTGTTTTTTGTTGTTTTTTTTTTTTGGGGGGGGGGTGACGGAGGAGAGGAGGGAATGGTAGGGATGAACTCTATTTAATTTTGCCCGGGCAGCGGCCAGTTCGGCCTGCTCTTTTCGATTTCCAACTGCCAAGGTATCTTTAACGTACACACGGGCCCTCCGAATTTTTCGTCCTTATCCGAGAAGACTAGGTATTCGATCCTACCCCCCAATAGGATCAGGGACACGAAAATATGAGAAAAATCCCAAACTTCCAACATGCCTGCACCGGCTGGTTTTTGAACCCGGGACCCTTGGCATGAGAGGCGAGCACCTTGCCTCTAGACCACCTTGTCCCCCTGGACAATCCTGTCTGGGGCGGGAATGATCATAGAACGGGGAGTTACTGTACATGCATGGTGTCTGTGCCACGCCACAAACCAGGCCACGTGACCAGTACTGGCATGAACCACCAGCCTCCTGGATATCTCTCTCTCCAAAGAAGATTTTTTTTTTTGCGCCCCCCCCCCCCTCTCCCCGCACGCCCCAAATCACAGATCAAACCAGAAATATTTCTGTAAAAACCAACATCCAAAATAAGTTACGTAATGTTATTTATAAATGGGCTTCAGTATGAGTTGGGAATATCCAGCCCCCTGCAGCCCCCAGGTCTGAGCCTCACTGTCTGAACGGTTGCCCGGGCCTGGTCTAGAACTTCTCGCGCGGGATCATTCACGTGCCATTTGTGTGTATGATTGTATGATTGAGATCAGTTTGAATGACTGTAATCTTCAAGACTACTGGAATGACTCCAGGTAAGGATTGCTGTCAGGGAAGGACATCCAGTCAGTGGCAAACAGTTCATTGTGGACATGATCTTGGCAATGTTGTAACTCGAGCAAATGTTGTCCAGTATAGTATAAATAATTATACAGCGCAGCTTCGGAGCTTAAACGCGGAAGAGGAGTGAAACATTAGGGCTGTTGACAGAGAGAGGAACATGCCGCGAGAGCGATTTTGGTTTGATTGTTAGTTGTTTGTGTACCCGGAACTGTTTCACGCATAGGGACTTGGGGGGGGGGGGGGATACCCAGTCTATGAGATAGTACACACAAGATGATGTACTGTGAACGTCTAGGCTCTCTTTTATTGTTTTTATTAATTTTTTTTTTATAATGCAGATTATGCATACCGATTTCGACTAACGTTCATCTTAGTCTCCGTGGCTGAATTCCACTGACCCGAGTTGGCCCGTCGGGGCTGATTGATCTGTGATACTGTCAGAATTGTAAGACTTGAGTGACACGATGTTTTAGAACAAAACCGGGTGAACTAAAGTCGTTAGGTATAAATTCCGGGGGAAACTCATTTTAAAAGGGTAGAATCTTTGGACTTCCATGCCTCACTGTGTCCTGGACCTACTGAAACGGCTCGTTTTGATTACATTGTTATGTTTGTAGCCCAGAAATAATGTAATGGAACGGACCTTGAATGTGGCAGCGAAATCCAATCATGCTCTTGTCTGGACATAAATTATAATTAAATTCACGCTAAATCTGATGATGCTGTCTCGTGTATGTAATTTTGGATGTATTTAGGATACCTTTGAAGTCGGCTGCAGTCGCCATGGAGACGGGTTTATGCACAGGAAGATCAGCCATGCAGAAAACTGAAATTTAATATATCACTGTCGAAATACGATAGTGTACTTTGTGCACACAGAAACCACAGTATGGATTATGCTGGAAGATATTGTGACCAACGTGGTTTCAGTTTCTCTGGAGAATGGTGTTGGGGGCGCCTAGTCGAATTACAAAGCCAAGTAGAGAAAATCCTGAGTTGCGCCAAAGGCCTACGGATGTGTTCACTGTTCAGTAATGGCTCACAATGTAAACTTGGACGCAGCCCTGCACTCAGTTCACTGCGGTTCACTGGAAGATAAAACCAAGGGGAAGAACCAAGATTGTGGCAGTGACCATTCTTTGTTCTTTCATATTTTTCCATTTTCCGCTTTAAAAAGCAGCTGATATCCAATATGTCAGTGTCGAAATATGATAAGTGCAAATTGTGAATACCAAAATCTGAGCAGGCGTTGTGGTGAAACGGAGGACGCGGTGTTATTCGAACGTGGATGTGGACTGTCCTTGATTTTTCATTTGTCAGTAAAACAAAAGGGAAGAACCAAATGAGTGGGAGTGGTCTCCCTTTCTTCACAATTCCCGCCTTTCTCTCCCCCAAAAAGCAGACTGGTGAGTGACTGATCAGTGTCTGATTGGTGATGATATAATTTGATTTGCGGGGACCACGTGACTGAGTGAACTCGGCTGGACCAATGAAGTTAGGGGCACGTAGACTAATTACAAAGCCAAAAGAGAGAAACTACAGAGTTGTGTTCACTGTTCATCAACGGCTCATCTATCTAAACTACTGGGCTGCCCTAAACAGACAGCGAGGAATGTGAGTTGTGAATAGCGAGCTGGAGCACTCAATAACAAAGCTCGGGGTTTCCAGCTGGTGGTCTAGTTTCTGCTGCAGAGTTAGATTAGCTTGTCCCTGGCAGACGGTGATGGGTTTTTGTTGTTGTTTTTGTTTTTCCATTGTGACATTTCTGTAAATAAGTGTGGCCGCAGCTGAGAAAAACAAGACAAACGGGAGTGCGGGTGCAGAACAGGGCGTGGGTCACTGAGACAAATTCCGTGGCTGTCACAAGCGGCAGGTTTGAAGTAGATACCCCCAGTACCACCAGTGCCCCCAGTTCCCCCAGTTCCCCCAGTACCCCCAGTTCCCCCAGTTCCGGGGCCCGGCCCCGTGTGTTTGTTTCTTTGTTTACAAGACCTGTTCATCTGTGACTGCTTGTCTAGAAGAAGTCCCAGTGTTTCCCCTCAGTGACTACTTGGCCAGAAGAAGTCCCAGTGTTTCCCCTCAGTGACTACTTGGCCAGAAGAAGCCCCAGTGTTTCCCCTCAGTGACTACTTGGCCAGAAGAAGCCTCAGTGTTTCCCCTCAGTGACTACTTGGCCAGAAGAAGTCCCAGTGTTTCCCTCATTGACTGCTTGTCCAGAAGAAGTCCCAGTGTTTCCCCTCAGTGACTACTTGGCCAGAAGAAGTCCCAGTGTTTCCCCTCAGTGACTACTTGGCCAGAAGAAGTCCCAGTGTTTCCCCTCAGTGACTACTTGGCCAGAAGAAGTCCCAGTGTTTCCCCTCAGTGACTACTTGGCCAGAAGAAGTCCCAGTGTTTCCCCTCAGTGACTACTTGGCCAGAAGAAGTCCCAGTGTTTCCCCTCAGTGACTACTTGGCCAGAAGAACTCCCAGTGTTTCCCCTCAGTGACTACTTGGCCAGAAGAAGTCCCAGTGTTTCCCCTCGGTGACTACTTGGCCAGAAGTCCCAGTGTTTCCCCTCAGTGACTACTTGGCCAGAAGAAGTCCCAGTGTTTCCCCTCAGTGACTACTTGGCCAGAAGAAGCCTCAGTGTTTCCCCTCAGTGACTACTTGGCCAGAAGAAGTCCCAGTGTTTCCCCTCAGTGACTGCTTGGCCAGAAGAAGTCCCAGTGTTTCCCCTCAGTGACTACTTGGCCAGAAGTCCCAGTGTTTCCCCTCAGTGACTACTTGGCCAGAAGAAGTCCCAGTGTTTCCCCTCAGTGACTACTTGGCCAGAAGAGGTCCCAGTGTTTCCCCTCAGTGACTACTTGGCCAGAAGAAGCCTCAGTGTTTCCCCTCAGTGACTACTTGGCCAGAAGAAGTCCCAGTGTTTCCCCTCAGTGACTGCTTGTCCAGAAGAAGTCCCAGTGTTTCCCCTCAGTGACTGCTTGGCCAGAAGAAGTCCCAGTGTTTCCCCTTAGTGACTACTTGGCCAGAAGAAATCCCAGTATTTCCCCTCAGTGACTACTTGGCCAGAAGAAGTCCCAGTGTTTCCCCTCAGTGACTACTTGGCCAGAAGAAGCCTCTGTGTTTCCCCTCAGTGATTACCTGGCCAGAAGAAGTCCCCGTGTTTCCCCTCAGTGACTACTTGGCCAGAAGAAGTCCCAGTGTTTCCCCTCAGTGACTACTTGGCCAGAAGAAGCCTCAGTGTTTCCCCTCAGTGACTACTTGGCCAGAAGAAGTCCCAGTGTTTCCCCTCAGTGACTGCTTGTCCAGAAGAAGTCCCAGTGTTTCCCCTCAGTGACTGCTTGGCCAGAAGAAGTCCCAGTGTTTCCCCTTAGTGACTACTTGGCCAGAAGAACTCCCAGTGTTTCCCCTCAGTGACTACTTGGCCAGAAGAAGTCCCAGTGTTTCCCCTCAGTGACTACTTGGCCAGAAGAAGCCTCTGTGTTTCCCCTCAGTGATTACCTGGCCAGAAGAAGTCCCCTTGTTTCCCCTCAACTTGAAACCTTTGACTAACTGAGACTTCGATAGTGTTGGTGTAATAACTGTCTGAACTTTTAGTTTTTCCTTTTTTTTCAGTTTTGATCTAATGTGATGGTAAACCAAACAGATTTGAACTCAGTCAACTGCCGAGGCTCCTCGGTTGATTTCTCCCTTTTTGGTGGGAGGGTGTAGGAGGGGGGGGGGTGAGAATATTTTCTTTCCCTTGATTTAAATAATTGGCTAGAAGAAAATACGCAGAATATTCAGTTTTTCCTAGCCAATTTGAAAGATTAGAAGGTTTTGTGTCGAGGTTCATGAGGTTATCTCAGTTTTGGCGAAAATAGAGTCCCACCTCTCGTTTATTCATGGCCACAGTTCTCGTCCACGTGACGTGCCTTTTGCAAGGCACCAGGCTAGGCGTCAGGCAGATTGAAGCAGCCCAAAGTCCGGCAGTGGAAACTGGACTCAGTGGGACGAGACAAAAAAAAAAATCTGTTCTTGATTTCATACAAGTTTAGTGAAATTGAAGACAACGCCAGCCATCATCAGTCATGTTGTGTACACAATGATAAACTCTAGAGAAACGGCCTTAAGCCAGAAATTTAACCCTTACAATTTTCTCCATTGGGGATAAATCTCCGCCCCCCCCCCTCTCTCTCTCTCTCTCTCTCTCTCTTTCTCTCTCGTCTGAGTATTTTTCGGAAAAATAATTTTTTTTTTACGGAAAAGCCGACCACTCCCCTTTCATGTCTGAAGCATACAGAAAGATTTGACACCAGCGAAAGAGTCTTCTAATGAAAATGGAGATAGGAACTTGGTGGTTTTGTTTTGTTTTTTCGGCCATGAATCAAACAGGCGCTGAGACTAGCGAGCTCTGAAAGTACAGAAAATCTCTGAGGGCTGGATGGAAAAAGAAGAACGGGGCTTGCGTGGGGGTTTGCCCTTGCCTTGTTTTGACATCACAAGAATGACGTCACGACAAGGATCGATATTACTTCTTTTTATCCAGGCGATGTTGTTGTTACTTTCTGGCGCATTTTGGATCGATGCCGTAAATTACCTGTCGATGCTGGTGTTCTGTGGCTGCTTAAGACATTGATCAGTTAGATCAGATTGCACAGTGAACTGAACTCCAGCGGCCATTGCAGTTGGGTTTTTTTTTTTTTATGTCTGTACTGGTGTATCGAATTGTTTAGCTTAACTAGTTTGGCAATTTGAGGAAACGCCCGAGTGATGACTTTATTAACCCTTTGGTACCCACATAGAATAATGATCAAATACGATGCAACATAATAATTTTATCCACACGGAGCTTCTTGTTTCGATTTTGCAATCCGTTCTTGGAAAAACTAATGAAGCTCAGTGGAAATTCCAACACAATGTTTTACTCTTTGATGTTTCATTCTGTAGTTTTTCCACCCGGTACCCATAGATATACACTACTAAACGCTGATACCGGCCGATGTCCTGCATTCAGAGTACTTTCTAGCTTATCAACAAAAATTTTTTTTAATGATAAGTATTTGTTTTCATTTTTATTTGATATTTTATGTCAGGTTTGATTGTTTCCCGATTGTTTTGGGTAAGGTAGACTCACCATGTACTACATCTATGGGTAGATTATGTTTGACTACAAGTCAACACGACAGCAGCATAGGGCGCAATGCATACGGCTGAGCTCGCTGACCCTGGGTAGGACGCGATGTTGAATGACATGACTGAGCAAGGATTATGACGTTTGTCGTCAACGGTCCCTAGTGTTATAATGCTCTTGACTCAGCGAGATCTTGGATGTCATAGTGTTAGTGAGAAATAGAAGATTTGAGTGTCGAACGTTTCTGTGCAAGGTTTTGCTGCCCTGGTCCTGTTGTTTTGCCAATGACTCCAGTAAAGACATAGTCACATGATTTGATACTGTCCTAGAACGCTGGTTCTCTCGGAGTCCTAATCCACCCACCCCCTCCCACCCCCAGCGTGATGCCAGGTTTCCCCAATTCTCAAATCCCCCCCCCCCCCGAAAAAAATTGTGAACTGTCATTCTTTCACCATTTTACTTGTACAGTGGTAATTACAATTTATGATACTAAGTGCAATCAAATGAGAAGTGAAATCCTTTTTTTTTTCAGTGTTTAATTAAACATCTTTTTGATTTACTGCCCAAATATTTGTTGGGAAGGCCAAAAGCCCCCCCCCCCCCCATTCCTGTCCTGATTACTATCTCCCCCCCCCCCCCCCCCCCAGGTTTGAAATCCCCGTCCTGGGCACCCGAATACTTACCGTTTGAGAATCACTGTTCCCGAGTAGGATTATTCTGAATGCAATGAGGAAGAAATTTGAAATGTCAGTTTGTGTTAATTACGCCAATAATGAACTTCGACATACACAAAACAAAATAATTGGGACTTTCTTATGGTGAAGTTTGATGTTCATCTCTGTACAGTTAGGGTCAAAATGTAGAAGGGGAAAATATGACAGTAGCTTTTAAGAAACGTGAACAAACATATGGAACAAAGATCTGCAACCGGCAGTCCGTGCTGCAAACGCATGGGGAAGTGGGAAGTAACCCCCCCCCCCCAAAAAAAAAGGTCCAGGAGAAAAGCCAGCTATACTGATGTAGCTCTGCTGTGTTCTGTGTTAGAACTGCACGTCATGCCCTGAAAATCTCCACTGGTGTGACGTCACAGTATCTTGCAGTTGTTGACCTTTGTTTGTCCTGTTGTTGTTGATGTCATTGTTACTGATTGGTTTTTGTAGTGGTTGTTGTTGTTATTGTTCGTTTGTACAAAATGTGATGATGTTGTTATTAATTTGTTTGAAGTGTTATTGTTGCTTCTGCCTCTGCATCAGTCTTGTAGATTCTTTATTGTATCAATATAATTACCAGCCAGTATAATTGTCAGCGCGGTCTGGTGTAGCATGCGATATACATGTATATTATCCTCACGTTTAGCGGCCAGCTATTGAGGTGTTACCCAGGCCGTGCAGCACAAACTTTCCAACATCACCAAGTGTTGATCTCCAGCGGTAAAGATTGATTGAATAATGGCATCGTCACCTTTGATCTGCGAGAGTTGCCCAGCCCAGGTCTCCGTGCTGTGCCTCGAACGGCCATTCATGAATGTTTAATTGTACTCAGCGCTTGCTATCTCCAAGATCTCACCATGTGGTCTCTGTGACCTTCCACCTGCAGTTCTCCTATGGTTTTAGTGTTGTTGTTGTTGTTAGCCTGAATGCTGTAGTTGTCCTGGTTGAGGGAAGGCGGTCTGGTTACAAGAGCTGATTGTTTAATTGCAAGATCTACAAGCAAGTTCTGTTGTTGTTGTGTTTTGGTCATGTCACAAGGAAAGAACTGTTTTAAATCCGTAGCTTGAATGAATGCAACTAAACCCAAAGGCTGCAGAACAGCGGGACGTATGAGCGTGAGCAAAGTCTGTGAGCATGGTCTGTGAGCAAAGTCTGTGAGCATGGTCTGTGAGCAAAGTCTGTGAGCAAAGTCTGTGAGCATGGTCTGTGAGCAAGGACTGTGAGCAAGGTCTGTGAGCATGGTCTGTGAGCAAGGTCTGTGAGCAAAGTCTGTGAGCAAGGTCTGTGAGCAAGGTCTGAGTAAAATCTGTGAGCAAAGTCTGTGAGCAAAGTCTGTGAGCAAGGTCTGTGAGCAAGGTCTGTGAGCAAAGTCTGTGAGCAAGGTCTGTGAGCAAGGTCTGTGAGCAAAGTCTGTGAGCAAGGTCTGTGAGCAAGGTCTGTGAGCAAAGTCTGTGAGCAAGGTCTGTGAGCAAAGTCTGTGAGCAAGGTCTGTGAGCAAGGTCTGGCTTGGCCGCCATGGGAGAAAAAACTGCTTTGACATGTTCTCTGCCCCTGAAGATCTCTCCTAATGTTTGCTCACTTGCTGTCCCCAGAATTTGAATCACCACAATACCGGCTAGTTTCTACATAGAATCAAATCTCTATAATCTGTCCCATGTCGGCGGGTGTGCATCCAGTGATTTTGGCACAAGCTCTCAGAGAAGAGACAGCCGTTACTCAAGGAAATTGTCTGTCTGTTTGTCTGCGTGCCTATTTGTTTGTTCTATGTCGGTGAATTTTTCCACATTTCTTTTGCACAAAACCGGTGGAAAGGTGACTGGTGGCACTAGATCGATGGGGACATGGCCAGTTCAATGCGAGCAGGGGCCTCGTGCGTGAGGATAATTCTAGGGGGGCACTTTTCAGTATCTCATCTATGGCAAAGCACGAACACACGTCCATACTCGGGTAGCGATGACACCTAATTAATTCAGTGGCTCACAATATTATGTAAGTGTACTATGATTATACTGTCCCCAACCTTGGCCACTGACCGATTCCCCGAGCAGACCTGGACGTCAGTGATAGGACTTGATGAGTATTGAGCCTATTTGTGTAACTGTCCAGCCATATTGCCCGGTGTTGCTGTGTGTCCACCAGCCTGTCTGGTCCTGTGCATTCCCTGGACTCAGGTCTTGGCCTAGTATTATTTCTCGTTGAGTTGGGTAAGTGGATTTCTCTGGCATTGATTCCATGCTAGCGAGCGGGGTGAATAGAGCGTAGAATTAGAAGCCAGAACTGTTCTCTTCAAGTACTTTTCTTCCCGTCTCTGACCCTTGTGAAAACATCCAAGTCGTGCTTCTGTAGAAAATGTCCCTGACTGTTTATTGTCTTTATCCGTGTCCTGTCCTTTATCTGGTACTAAAAGACCTGTGTCATGTTGATGTCCCATCTAAACTGCAGTATAGACTTGCTATCCGTGGATTCGTGTGCTAGGAACTGCAACATTTCTTCTTGTTTTGTTTGAAAGTGCGATGATATTGGTCAAATACTTGCGCATGCGCCCTAGCGTCATTTTCAGGAGGAGGAACCGTCATGTGGCCGTTTTATGACTCTGTTTGTCGCTATTTATTCTAATTTACGAAGCTAGGCTGTGCCTCAAGCTGAAGTTGTTTTTTTTTTGGCTTGTTGCCGTTTACATAAGAAATCCTACTTCGATTTACAGATAATTCAGAATAGGCTGTTGTTACTTGTACGTACGTATCTGTAACAGCTGAGGTTGTTCTAGCACGTTATAGTAGGGGGGAGTTAGTTGATCTAACTACAACCCTTTAGAAAACGAAACTATTACAGCTGTAAAATAAATAAACACGAGATCCGACGATAGATTAAATAATACTAAAGTTTAATAACTGTATAGTGAACAATAAATTACTAGGAAGACACCAGCGAAACTAAATATCTACGCCACACAAAAGGAAACTCACTTACTCACCCCCCAACCACTCACACAGGTCTATATATATAAACATTTCTATAGAAAGTTCCCGAAATAAACGTTACCTTTGCCCTCGCACAAACTAACCAATCACGCATCAATACGTCATCAGGTTACATCACCCAAGGCCAAATCTGGCGTAAACATTCGTTTCCACCACGTTATCGAATATTCGGGAACATACTAATATTTACTGAACGAGTCAAAACACCTGACAACAAGCGAGCGAGGAAAAAAAACTACTCACTAGAAAAGAAGGTCAGGTCACGGAGTACAGCACACTCTGACGGTAGTCAACAATAAGATGGAAAAAGTAGTGGACACATGCTCAGCCACCAGCACAACAACAAAACCGGGGGAGGGCAAGGGGTAGCCCGCAGATGCTACACAACTCCCCAATTTAAGTTGAATATCTTTCAACTCCAAAAACATTATACAGCGTCTGCACTATCGTGAAATAATCCTATAGCACTCCCAATCTCACAAAGGTAGTTGCTAATTCTATTACAATTAATAACAATTTCAGTGTCTTCCCGAATGTCATCACAAATACGATACAATGCAGTGTACTTTGCATCACTAATACCATAACTAATACAATACCGTCATTGCTTCCCAATAGTAAACAGTAGGCCTACTAGTCAAAATAACACAACGCCACCACTGTGGTGAAACAATGGTCAATGATATTGTTACAAATCATATAAGGTGAAACGATGGCCCATCGTTTACACAATGCTTCGTGCACGAATCATAGCATATAACTTGTTGTACATAACATGGTTATCTCCAAAATGTATAACTCATACGTACAATGACAAAAATACCAATATATACCGACCACTGATCAGGGTCTTTCTTCATCATATTAGGTCAAAACAAGTTACAACAATGCAATATAACACAAACACTGCTTGCTCGCAGTCCCCATTTGGGTTACATTTTCCAAAAATTACACCAAGTTCCATTGGTAACTAATATGACATAGCATAAAATCAAAATGTGACTAACACATCATGACTCTCTATCAGCCATCAACTCAATATTCACTTACAGATGAACTATGTCCCCAATTACAGTACAATACTGCCGTCCTAGAAATTCATCCAGTAGGCAAAAGTATGGGTTACAATGCATTTCACTGATAGTGTACTACTTTAAAATACCCTGCTCAGGAAATCGGCACAGACATTTTCTCTGCCTTTTACGTAGTGAATCCTGAATCGATAAGACTGTAAAAATAAACTCCATCGTAATAACTTTGGACTGTCAAACTTGGCAGAGTTCAAAAACTCTAATGACCGATGTTCAGTTTGGAGCACAAACTCCTTTCCATACAAATACAAAGTAAACTTTTTTACAGCCCAAACAATAGCTAAACATTCGCGCTCTGAGACCGAATATTTTGTCTCACGAGGCAATAGCTTACGACTAGCATATGCCACAGGGTACAACTTTCCCTCGTGTTCCTGCATAAGACTAGCGTGTCACGAGTGGAGTGAGTGCAATTAAGGGGATTGCTACAGAGCGGGTGTAGAGTAAGAATGACTCACAGTAGACAGCAAGTTAAGCGTGCTGTTGTGAGTAGTGGGGGGGGGGGGGTCTGAAGGAGGCGAAAGCGCTGTATAACTATCACTGCAAGTTAGAAGGTCCTAGGGAGCGGATCTGTGAATAATAGCCCATCGGGCAGAGATAAAAGGAAGCAGTCGAGAAGACTAGTGAGAGTCTTTCCAGTTATGACTGGTATGTAGAACGTTGATTGATTATTATGATTGATGTATTATATTATATTCGTCTATTACCATGATGTGAATAAGTATATGTGAGGAATGTGGAAGTCCTTGATATTGAATATAGCAATGTGCGCCATGAGCGATAGATGAAAGTGAGTTCATGGATTTGTAGCGCGAGTGAGTAGTGTGTACTCCGATGGAGGTGTGTTACCGTAAGATGTGTGGTGAGTGAAAGGTGAACTAGTGTGTGTACGCTTCATGGATTGTAAGGAGAGGTGGAGCGAATAGAAATGGTAGGGTATTATACCAATGTAATGTTATTCTTGTAGGTGTCGGGGACGGGCCGCAGAGCCACCTCGATGAGCACAGGGGATAGGCCAGCATAGGGCCGGAGGCCACACATAGGCCAGAAGTGAGGCTGTCAGTGCAGGACAGTAGAGGCACATAAAGTCGTGGCAGTCAGGCCACGGACAGGGACGTAGATATGAGAGTGAATGAGATACTATATTGTTGCCATGTTGATAGGCTAGTGAACTGATATTATGTTGTTGCCATGTTGATGGCTATGGAATTACTAATGTGTTATTGCCCTGCTGAGGTGCTAGGGGAGTGTTAAGGTGTATGACAATAGGAAGGTGATATTGAGAGACTGCGGGGCCAGTAACTTATTAATGGGCTATTAAGACCCTGAGGGGAGAGGCTGAGGCCGAAGTGCCTTTAGGAGTAACTACCGGATTGTGGATCCGAGGGAGAGTGTGTGTGAGAATAAGGCCGTTGTACGGCAGTCATTTCAATAATATAATGTATGTAATTGCGCTATTATATGTATAATTATGTTTAATAAATGTGTGAGTCTGATGGGTTGTTTTGTTAAGTGTTAAACTTGTTTGTTCGTGATTGTCGTCCTGTCATAAACTATTACATTTCCCAGTCTGGGATTTGTGACATTGGGGGCTCGTCCATTGTGACTCGTCCATTTTCGTAACATTTAGTTGTAGTTAGTTAGTAGGTAATTGTGCTGTCTTGTTCGTTGGATGAATGGACATTTCATGATATGATTTATGTATAATAATGAATGTATATTGATGCATGTATTGCTATGAATAGGTATTAATTTGTATTTAAACTTTCCAGAGTGTGTGCGTGCAGCCTGAGGAGACGAGCAGCCAGAGCTCCGATTAAAGGGAGGAGTTTTACTCAAAATTTCAAAAGTTAAGTGAAAGTCAAAATTTTTGTGCCCTGGATTGTGGGCTGTTCCTTTAATCTGTCTTTTTCCCTGTTTTTGCTGTTGTTGTCGTTATAGGTTATACGGGCGGTGGCGCGGGTTTGCTGTGTTGAACTTAGTTTATCCTTTTAAAAAGGTGTGGTAAACTTTGGAACTTCGTTCATCACAGTGACCAGTTCTGTAGGGACCTGTATTTTTGTTTAGATTGTAGCGTTCTATCTTCCTCGTTGTTTTAGGAAGACGTTTCTCTTGTCCTTCTCCTCCCTATCTGTAGATACGTTCTTTTTTTTCAGACTCTGTTCTTGTTTGTACCTTGTAGTGTAATCGGCGTAGTAGGTTGCATTTTTTTTTTTTCCATTATAGTTTTTTTTTGTAGAAGCTTTGTCCTAGTCTGGTTCGTTGTCCTTGACGTACTTGTGGTCCTTCTACTGTATTTCTTCATTCTTGTCGTCTCTATTTTCTTTTATAATTAATAGTGCATGCATTTTGTAGATATAGAATTAGTTTTGCTGTAAAGGTAAATTTCTGAATTGTATTCTGAATTGGGTATTGTTATATCTGGTGTGATCTCAGGTCTCTGGTCGTGTCGTTAGTTATCATACCGACAGGTTAGCCGTTTTTTTAAATACATACCATAACCATAAATCTGTGAAATGGCGGAACTCCAACAACTAATGAAGTTGGGTAAGGAACTTGGCCTGGAGGGAGAGGAGCTACGCGGCTGGATTAAAGAACAGCAGGCGGATTTGCGCGATGAGCGTGCTAAGGATAGAGAGCGAGAAAAAGAGGCTCAAGAGCGACAGAGAGAAGAGGAAAGAGAGGCTAAGGCTCAGCAACAGGAAAGGGAGTTTAAGCAACAGGAGAGAGAGGCTAAGGATAAGGAGCAGGAAAGAGAGTTTAAGTTAAAGGAGTTAGAAGCTCAGCGACAGGAGAGACAGGATAGGGAGCAGGAAAGGGAGATAAGGTTAAAGGAGATAGAAGCTCAAGAGCGGGAGACAGACGCGCGAGTAAGAATAGCGGAGTTGGAAATCAAAAAGAGTGCGCCAACAGAAACAGTTGAGCGGCAGGTACCCAATAAAGGTGGCGTTAGGATTAAGCTCCCTACGTTCGACGACCGGAAGGACGACATAGACGCCTTCCTTTACAGGTTCGAACTGAACGCACAATTGCAATGGGGGGAAAATAAGGAATTATGGGCCACGTACCTGGCGTCGCTATTGCAGGGGCGAGCGTTAACCTACTTTAAAGAGCTACAGCGCGAAGACGTGCAAGACTACGATAAGCTGAAGGCTTTGCTGCTTCGCCGATTTGCGCGTACCGAGGAATATTTCCGGGAGCAGTTTAGGCGAGCACGTGCAGATACCAGGGAGGACTTTGCTGCCTTCGTCGCGAGACTAACGGAGTATTTCGCGAACTGGGTAGACTTGGCGCATGTGGGCACGGATTTTGCCAAACTGAAAGACTTAATGATCCGTGACCAGCTGTACGCGTCGTGCCACAAAGATCTGGTGGCTTTCCTGAAAGAGAACGAACCCGCGACGGTGCAGGAGGCGTCTAGGTTGGCGGAGGCATACCGTACGGCGCATCCGTCCAAACCAGTCGCCAGGGCGTACGTCCAAGATGCTGGGTACGTCGCCGTTGTCGAGGGGTCGCCGGCAGGACTTAGGGACAGGTCGCGTCAGCGTGGTGGCTATAGCGGGCAAGCCCAGGGGCAGCGTAGGGGCTATCACCAATCACCGGCATATGGACCCGGTAAGTTTGACCGAGCAGGAGGGCTAGGTCGCGGTAATGGCCGGGGCCGACTTGTGACCTTTGCCGATGACCGACGGCATAGGGACTCTAGTTCCGGTCGCGAGGGGTCACGGGGACCCAGGCCTAGGGCAGCACAGGGAGCGGAGTGTTGGACTTGCGGACGCGTGGGTCACTTTTCGCGCGAGTGTAGGGCCGCGAAGTGTTGGAACTGCGGAAGAGCAGATCACATCAGCGTGAACTGCCCGGCAGGTAGGATAGCGGCGAACGTGGACAGTAGCTCCAGTCCATGCTCCCCAAATAAATTTCATCATGCGGCTGCGTGTGTTACATCGGACAACGGAGGCGGACAGTATTCTAAGTGTCCCAGTTGTGAGAAGTTATTATCTTCCGGTATTTTACCTTGTGGGAGAAAGATCCCCGTCATAAATTCATGTCATACAGGAGGTGGTCTTAGGGTTTATCCGGGGTTTGTTGGGGACGAACCGGTCTCGGTTTTACGAGATACAGGATCTACTGTTGTAGGAGTGCATAGAGACTGCATTCGGGATTCACAGCTTACAGGTGAGACTGTCCCGTGCATCCAATTTTCGGGGGCCATTGAGAAATTACCCATGGCAAAAATAATGATAGATACACCTTTCCTTAGCGGGGAAGTCGAAGCAGTCGTTGGTTGTTTTCCAGGCGCCCAGCTCATCATTGGGAATGTATCCCGGGTAGGTTCCCCTTCCGATGAGAACGTGCAAGCATGGTCGCAATCAAAAGGTATTGACTTTTGCGCCGCGGTCGAAACACGTCGACGGGTAGCGGATAAAGATAAGATTAGACCTTTGGCGACGCCAGCGGTCAACCTAGATATCACGCCAGAGCGCTTGGCGAGATTACAAAGGGAGGACCCATCATTAAACCCATGTTTTGGGGAAGCGCGAACCGAGAAAACGAGGAGATATAAGAACGGGTCGTCCTCCTTTTTTGTCCAGGGGGGCATTCTGTTCCGTATGTACGTCACAGTGGCTTCCGTTCAAAAGCAGGTCGTCGTGCCACGGTCGTTAATTGCTACAGTATTGCGTCTGGCCCATGATGTTCCATTAGCGGGTCATATGGGAAGTGCTAGAACCAAGGAGAGAGTTCTAAAAGATTTTTATTGGCCGTCAGTATACAGAGATGTGCGGTTATATTGTAAGACGTGCAGTGCGTGCCAAAAGACGACGCATAAGGGTCGTTCACCCCAGGCTCCTCGTCAAAAGATCCCCACGGTTTCGGAACCGTTTAAAAAGGTTTCGGTACCTTGTTGATTTAAGAGAAAGACTATCTTCAGCGCGCACTATAGCAGAAGAAGCTTCTGGTATCGCTTCGAAAAGAGCAAAAGACTATAAAGATAGAGGGTCCAAACTGAGAATTTTTAAGCCAGGAGACAAGGTTCTGCTGTTGTTACCTACGGACCATAATAAGTTATTGATGACATGGAAAGGCCCTTATGTTATTGAGCGAGTTGTTTCAAAGGTAGATTACGCTATCCACATTGATGGAGCGAGTAAGGTTTTCCATGTTAATATGCTACAGAGATTTTATGAGAGACCACAGTATCTGTGTGCACAGACAAGACCAGAGGAGACTGTCTTCTCTACTGCTTGTACGGGGGTCGTAGACCAGTTGGACTGTGACGTAAGCGACACCGAGGCGCAGGAGGAGTTACAAATTCAATTGCCGGAGTTAACTCCGACACAAGGTTACAGGGACGTAAAAATTAACCCTGACCTTACGAGTTCAAGGAGTAGGGAACTTGAGACCCTATTAGCGTCATTTCCGGATGTTGTTACGGATTTGCCGGGTCGCACTACGGTGATCCAGCACCAAATAAAGTTGACTTCGGATAAGCCGGTATTTCTTAGACCTTATCCGCTGCCGTTTTCTTCGAGAGATAGAGTTGTAAAGGAAGTGGAGTCAATGTTGAAGTTAGATGTGATAGAACCATCAACATCGCCGTATTCATCACCCATCGTCCTCGTGAAAAAACTTGATGGATCGGTGCGGTTCTGTATTGATTTTCGAAGATTGAACACTATTACGGTAGGCGATAGGGAGCCTATCCCGTTCCAGGAGGAATTAATAGCTTCATTGGCCGGGTCCACGTGGTTTTCCAAGATTGATTTGATGAAAGGGTATTGGGAAATCCCGCTTACTGAGGAGTCTAAACAATACACGGCGTTCCAAACGCCCATTGGATTATTCCAATTTAAGGTCATGCCATTTGGGTTGGTAAACGCGCCAGCGACGTTTGCACGATTAATGAGATTAGTGTTGAAGGACATACCTAATGTCGTGTCATTCTTTGACGATATAGCATGCCATACGTCGACATGGTCTGATCATATTCAGACACTAACAGTAATTTTTCAACGATTACGCCAGTTTGGGCTAACTGCTAAACCCGCAAAGATGGATTTGGCATGTCCAGAGATAATATTCTTAGGACATATCGTGGGTAGAGGTGTTCAGAGACCTGAAGAAACAAAAATTGACAAGTTAGTAGGGTTGCAAATCCCTAAAACAAAGAAACAAGTCAGAAGCTTAGTGGGAATTTTAAATTATTACAGAAAGTTCATTCCAAATTTTTCCTCCTTGTCATCTTCTCTTACTGACCTTACTAAGAAGGGACAACCCGATAAGGTCCAGTGGACGTCTGAATGTCAGACATCATTTGATAATTTGGTGACAGCATTATCATCGTCACCCATTCTGATATTACCCGATTTTCGATCTAATTTTATCCTCAGAACGGATGCGTCGGACTCTGGTGTCGGCGCTTGTCTTCTACAGGAGAAGAACGAATGTCTCCATCCTGTATGTTATGTCAGTAGGAAGTTATTGCAGAGAGAAAGAAAGTATTCTGTGATAGAGCGTGAGTGTCTTGCCATTGTCTGGTCCGTCCAGAAACTAGGACGTTATCTCATGGGACGAGAATTTTGTATCCAGACAGACCACAAGCCACTGACATTTTTGTCGAAGAATCGTTCGTCCAGCCCACGCTTGTCTAGATGGGCATTGGCTTTACAGCCGTACACCTTCGTTATTCAACCAATTCCAGGAACCAGCAATCATATCGCCGACTACCTTAGTCGAGCCTAGGGGAAGATTTCAGGAGCTTATACATCGGAGGACAGGAACATTGACGGGATCTGTGTGAATGAGTCGACCTTAAAATATTGACATTATAAATATGATATGAAGAATGGTTGATAGGTTGAGTGGTTTTTGATTCTGTATTAGATATTGTGTTTAGTTAGCTATTCATGATGTGACACATATATGCATATTTCAGGCCATATTGATCCCCATATTTTCCCCTGATTTCGGTATTTTATATACTAGGGGAACTGCTAGGTCATTTTTCTAGTGTAGGTATTGCTCACGCTCACTCGTTGACAGTCATCTTGATGCGATTTCAAATTAATTGCATTAATTTTTTTGGGGTGGGGGATGATGTCACGAGTGGAGTGAGTGCAATTAAGGGGATTGCTACAGAGCGGGTGTAGAGTAAGAATGACTCACAGTAGACAGCAAGTTAAGCGTGCTGTTGTGAGTAGTGGGGGGGGGGGGGGTCTGAAGGAGGCGAAAGCGCTGTATAACTATCACTGCAAGTTAGAAGGTCCTAGGGAGCGGATCTGTGAATAATAGCCCATCGGGCAGAGATAAAAGGAAGCAGTCGAGAAGACTAGTGAGAGTCTTTCCAGTTATGACTGGTATGTAGAACGTTGATTGATTATTATGATTGATGTATTATATTATATTCGTCTATTACCATGATGTGAATAAGTATATGTGAGGAATGTGGAAGTCCTTGATATTGAATATAGCAATGTGCGCCATGAGCGATAGATGAAAGTGAGTTCATGGATTTGTAGCGCGAGTGAGTAGTGTGTACTCCGATGGAGGTGTGTTACCGTAAGATGTGTGGTGAGTGAAAGGTGAACTAGTGTGTGTACGCTTCATGGATTGTAAGGAGAGGTGGAGCGAATAGAAATGGTAGGGTATTATACCAATGTAATGTTATTCTTGTAGGTGTCGGGGACGGGCCGCAGAGCCACCTCGATGAGCACAGGGGATAGGCCAGCATAGGGCCGGAGGCCACACATAGGCCAGAAGTGAGGCTGTCAGTGCAGGACAGTAGAGGCACATAAAGTCGTGGCAGTCAGGCCACGGACAGGGACGTAGATATGAGAGTGAATGAGATACTATATTGTTGCCATGTTGATAGGCTAGTGAACTGATATTATGTTGTTGCCATGTTGATGGCTATGGAATTACTAATGTGTTATTGCCCTGCTGAGGTGCTAGGGGAGTGTTAAGGTGTATGACAATAGGAAGGTGATATTGAGAGACTGCGGGGCCAGTAACTTATTAATGGGCTATTAAGACCCTGAGGGGAGAGGCTGAGGCCGAAGTGCCTTTAGGAGTAACTACCGGATTGTGGATCCGAGGGAGAGTGTGTGTGAGAATAAGGCCGTTGTACGGCAGTCATTTCAATAATATAATGTATGTAATTGCGCTATTATATGTATAATTATGTTTAATAAATGTGTGAGTCTGATGGGTTGTTTTGTTAAGTGTTAAACTTGTTTGTTCGTGATTGTCGTCCTGTCATAAACTATTACATTTCCCAGTCTGGGATTTGTGACATAGCGCCTAATCCGCGATCTGATGCATCAGTTGCTAAGACAAACTCTTTGGAAAAATCTGGCAAACATAACACGGGTTTGGAGATAATGACATTCTTCAAAGAGGTGTACGCTTTCTCCTGCGTTTCATCCCACTGAACTATATTGGGCTGACCCTTTCTAAGTAAATCAGACAATGGTGATGCAATCGCTGAAAAGTTAGGAATAAATTCATGGTAATATCCCACTAATCCTAAGAATGCTTTCACTTCCTTCTTAGTGGTGGGTCTGGGTGCGTCTCGTACCTTACATACATTCTCTTCTAACAGGCCAATCATACCTTCTCCCACTAAGTGTCCAACAAAGTCTACTTCAGACGTTCCAATCAGACACTTCGATAATCTTGCAGTTAATCCAGCTTGGTCCATCCTCTGCAGTAAGTCCTTGAGAGTCTTCACATGCTCGTCGAATGTCTCTGTATGAATCAGCAGGTCGTCCACATATGCTGTCACATTGTTCATTCCACGGATCAATGGCTTTACAATCCTGTTCAGCGTGGCTCCTGAGTTCATCATCCCAAAAGGCATCCGAATGAATTCATAGTGTTCGCCCATGGTGACGAACGCCGTCTTGGGAATGTCTTGCTCTCGAACTTTCACTTGCCAGTATCCCTTGCTCAGGTCAATCCGAGAGACTAATTTTCCTCTCGAGAGACTCTGAAACACTTCTGATGGCGCTGCTGTCGGATGAGGGTCGAATACTGTGATCTTGTTTAACCTCCTGTAGTCGATGCAGACTCGGTTGGATCCGTCCTTCTTCTTGACGACAACAATAGGTGAAGCATAAGCTGATGAGCTCCTTCGAATGATGCCCAGCCGTTCCATGGTGCTAAGCTCCTCCTTCAATGAGTCGCGCATAGCGTAGGGCACCGGGTATGGTCGTTGACGAACTGGTACTTCTGTCGTCAGGTCGATGCGATGTTCACCCAACTGACAGCATCCAGGGAGATTGGTGAAGACGTGCTGGTAATTCTTCACCACATTGCAGAGTTCTTGACGTTGTTCCGATGTCAGTTGCGTTCCATACTGGACATCTCTGTAGCCTTCATTCTGGTCCCAGCTTCCTAGGTCGGCAAGGTCCTCCGTCGTTCCACCGTTGTCGCCTTCCAGGTCGCAGTCCTCGATGACTGTCATGCTAGCTGACTCCACGGGTTGACTCTTGTCTATCCGGTCGTCCTCTGCCAGTACAGTCTCAGCACTATCACCGCCGCCGTCCTTTATGGCGTTGACATGTTCAGGCGTGGTATCTCTCCTACTGTTGTCCATCCCACACATCTCTGTCACAACAGGTCTCGGTTCTATTGCCACTGCTGCTGCTTTTGACGTCCTTGGAATGTATCTCTTGAGGAGGTTGGCGTGCAAGGTCTTTTCTTTTGCACCCATCTTGACTCTATAGTCGTTAACACCGACAACTGAGACTACCTTATATGGTCCCTCCCATTGGACTAGGAGCTTGTCAGTGTTCGTCGGCAGTAGCACCAACACTTCATCTCCGGGGCGGAACTTCCTCTCTCGCGCCTTCCGGTCGTAGTAGGTCTTCTGTCTACCTTGAGCCTTGGAGAGTTCTTCCGTCGCTAACTTCCATGTGTCCTCCAGCCTCTCACGTAGTTCCATGACGTACTGGTAACTGGTCTTCGTTTCCGGCTCCTCTACGTCCTTGGTCCATAGTTGTCGTAAGATGTGCATGGGTCCTCTCACAGTTCTCCCATACAGCAACTCGAATGGGGCAAACTTGGTCGACTCTTGAGGAACTTCACGATATGCGAAGAGCAGCGGGTTGATGTATCTGTGCCACTGCTTGGGTTGCTCTGCGCACAGTCGTCTCAATGTTTTCTTCAGTGTGCCGTTGAATCGCTCCACCAACCCGTTGCACATAGGGTGGTAGACTGTAGTGGTCGACTGTTGAATTCCCAGTAGTCTATTCGTTTCCTTCATGACATCTGACATAAACTGGGTTCCTTGGTCCGACAAGATCTCTTCGGGCACACCCAAACGGCTGTAGATGTTCACTAAGGCTTCTGCTACCGTTTCTGCGTCGATCTTCTTCAAGGGTGTGGCTTCGGGGTAACGAGTAGCGTAGTCTATGTACACCAGGATATACCGATGTCCACCTTCACTTGGGGGGTCGATAGGTCCTACTAAGTCCACGGCCACTCGCCTAAATGGTACGTCCACTACTGGCATACTCTGCAGGTGCACCTTTGGGGTCGCTCCTTCGTTCACCGTCCTCTGGCATATGTCGCATGAGCGGCAATATCTCGCGACGTCACCTTCAATTCCAGGCCAATAAAAATTGCTCATAACTCTGTCTTTGGTTTTCTTCACGCCGAGGTGTCCTCCGACGATCGAGTCGTGGGCTACACTCAATACATACTCTCTCAGTTTCTCGGGTAGTACCACTTGCCTCATAACCGTCGCCTGTCTCAGGTCCTTGTAGATCCGGTACAGTACTCCTCCATGTTTCTCAAAATGAACAGATTTATTGCCTCTATTAGTTGGGATCTTCTTCTGCTCTAACTTCCTAATGACTTCGTCTTCTTCTTGGAGTCGGATAAGTTCCTCTCTATCCACTCCCGCGTGCCGTTCTGCCCTCGGCACCTTCAGCGACGTAGACCGGTCCTTCCTCTTCTCCTGGGCCCTTGTGGTCACCGCTCCTACCATCACCTCAGTATCAGGGTCGTACGGGTCCTTCGCTCCGTCCACGTTCCCGACTACTAGGTCGCAGATGGTCTCCGGGAGACACAGCGCCGTCACTTTGCCCGTCAGGTAAGGCGTCTTCACGTCGATAACGGCTTCCTCCGCCGCTAGCAAGGAGTTATCGATCCTCGCGATAAGTTTCTTCCCACCGGTGAGCTGTCCGTCGTCCACCGGTGCTCGCCGCACCACTACACCTTCAACAGCCGGTATCTCTTAGGACATCTACCGCTCGATTTCCAATCAAGCCCTTCATCACTGGTAACTTCAGTTTCTCCACGGTCCTTCCGTCACTGCATCCTCCGCAAGTAACAGGCACCGCTAACTGTAGCTTCCCGTCCTTCATTACCGCTTGAACGTTGATGCTGGTGTCAGCCGTCGTCACATCTTGTCTTGACGACTCGTCCGCCGCTATCACTACGGCCGCCGCCGCCTTGTTCGGCTTGCCTCGTCCCATATCCTTCTGGGCTGGACACATCCTCCGAACGTGGCCTGGCTTTCCACAAAGGTAACATTTCAACTCACCTTTGTCGTTTAACTTTGCACGACACTCCGTCGCCTTGTGTCCCGGCCTCTGGCACCTATGGCAGACCTGTGGGCTTCTGTCTCCGTTGGGCCTCTGTCGCACTGGCCGGCTCTGCAGTCTGGCGCTCCCGCTGAGCGTCCGGTTCCTCGCTACCAGGTACGCCTCCGCTGAATCTGCGATGTCCTGTAGCGTCTTTGGTTTCCTCTCCCTCACATGGGTTGCAAGGTCTGGTGGGCAGGCATCCATGAATTGCTCTCTGACGAACAGATCTCTCACTCCTTCGTAGGTCTCCTCCGTCTTCGACAGCTTTATCCACCTCTCTAGATAGGTCTTGATCCTGGTCAAAAACATTCCAACATCTTCTCCATCTTCAGGCTTACCTTGTCTGAACATGAGTCTGTATCCGTCCTCTGACAGGTTGTACCTCTTCTGCAACGCTTCCTTGACCTTGTCGTAGTCCTTGGCTTCGTCGATCGGTAGTCTGCAGAAGCACTCCAAAGCTCTCCCGGTCAGCAGGGCAGACAGTGATGTCGTCCAGGTGGATCTGGGCCATTCAGCTGTCTCAGCAAACCTCTCAAACCGCAGCAACCAGCTATCCAGATCGTCCTTCTTGTCCTGAAATGCAGGTAGCTTGGGTCTCTTAGAACTGGCGTGGTCGCTGGTCCCCTGCGTCGACTCGCCTCCACGCTGATGGCGGATCCTCTCCATCTCCAGCTCGTGGTTCATCTCCTTCTCCCGAGCCTCTATCTTCAGTTGCTCCATTCTTTCCTCCTTTAGGCCTTCACGGATGTAGTTCTGTCTCTCCTTCCCAGTGAGCTCCAAGGCGTCTGCTTCCTGGCTAAGCCTTCCAATAACCTCTGACATGTTGTAGATAGCTTGTCGATGATATTCCTACAATAAACTATGTAAATAAATCTAGTAATTTTGATCTGGTCCGCTCGAATATGGTCGGATCCCGGACGAGCCCCCAATATGTAACAGCTGAGGTTGTTCTAGCACGTTATAGTAGGGGGGAGTTAGTTGATCTAACTACAACCCTTTAGAAAACGAAACTATTACAGCTGTAAAATAAATAAACACGAGATCCGACGATAGATTAAATAATACTAAAGTTTAATAACTGTATAGTGAACAATAAATTACTAGGAAGACACCAGCGAAACTAAATATCTACGCCACACAAAAGGAAACTCACTTACTCACCCCCCAACCACTCACACAGGTCTATATATATAAACATTTCTATAGAAAGTTCCCGAAATAAACGTTACCTTTGCCCTCGCACAAACTAACCAATCGCGCATCAATACGTCATCAGGTTACATCACCCAAGGCCAAATCTGGCGTAAACATTCGTTTCCACCACGTTATCGAATATTCGGGAACATACTAATATTTACTGAACGAGTCAAAACACCTGACAACAAGCGAGCGAGGAAAAAAAACTACTCACTAGAAAAGAAGGTCAGGTCACGGAGTACAGCACACTCTGACGGTAGTCAACAATAAGATGGAAAAAGTAGTGGACACATGCTCAGCCACCAGCACAACAACAAAACCGGGGGAGGGCAAGGGGTAGCCCGCAGATGCTACAGTATCCCAAGCGGTTTACGCTGGGGCCGCCTACGTGTACGTACCTATCCCTTATCCCGTCCTTATCCTCATCCTTAAATCTTGTCGAATCCCTAACCCTGCCCCCCCCCCCCACCCTTTCAACCAAAAGCCAGGAGGAAAACAAACAGGAAATCTGAAAAAAAAATTAATTAAAGCTGTTGTTAGGAGTATTGGGGGGGGGGGGGTACGGACTCTTTTGCCCTGGAGTCATAAAAAATATTGTCATTTTGTGTGTGAGCTGGATGTAATGATACCCCGACAGAGTGGTCGTAACGCATGAGCGTACAGTGGACAGTTGTCCAGGGTTCCCATGGGTTCTCATGCAAATTTACATTGGGTTTCTCAAACGGAGAAGAACATTCCGTGCATTGCAAAAGAATCTGCCCAGGGGTCCATTCTGGTATTAAGACGGCCC
Organism: Onchidella celtica; assembly: GCA_963931925.1. Taxonomy (NCBI): domain Eukaryota; kingdom Metazoa; phylum Mollusca; class Gastropoda; order Systellommatophora; family Onchidiidae; genus Onchidella; species Onchidella celtica. Next base: position 1,736,940 of record OZ007576.1, on the reverse strand, counting down.
TGTACTATACATATTATTATGTTCAATATTGGCAAAATCATGTCATGCCCGCAGTTTTTGTAGATCAGAAATGACTCAAATATTATCTGGTCAACCTAATCTTAGGCTTAACACAAATCCTAAAACTTTCCCCTCGAAAAAAATTCATTCCGAAACCAATGGTCAATCTGACTACATGGCATGGTACAAGTAATCGTTCCGTCATTAATCATTGACGTCTACGATACCAAGCGCAGATGCTATTGATACCTTGTTTTAAATCATGCGTAATGACATTTTGTGTCAGTGAAGTAGGACAAGTCCAGATCTCTCAGCGGGAATGTTAGTTTGTCAGATTCACACAGGACAATTTATTGCATCAGCCGGAGTGTTGGTGTTGAGGATGAAATGGTAGATAATGTAGCTCTTGGCTGGCAAACGTCTGAGCACCAAAACTTTGGACTATTCACATGTCTGGGAGAGATCTAGGAATCCTCTTCAAATCTTGATGAGCGACGCATGGCGTGTTTGATGTTGGGGTCATTGGGGAGTTGTCAACTGGAGCATCTCGGCATGGGACCAACAGGAAGTTTCATCCAGTTATTGATCAAGGAAGGGGCGCGTTGTGGTCGCTGAGAATGTCGAATTCTGCCCGTTTCCTGTGTGCGCTCAAAGGTCAATGACGTAAATAGCATCGACATTTTTTAGCGGTTATTGAGTTTCCAAGTCGAAGTACCCAGTCTCATCTTTCGTTGTTGTTAGGGTTTTTTCGCCCTCACTCCCCCTTCCCCCGGCATTCGTGACTAGCTGTGCTGAGAATTGAAAGCTCAGCTGTCATGCACTTGTGGAAAAAATCTGCGAGAAGTAGAAAGAATCAGGTTATCATATTTGTTTTTTTTTGTGTACTTGTGTCGTCATGGCGAATGTTGAAGTGGAGAGATTGTCAGGCAGGTCAGTTGGTGGGAGGAGGAGGAGGAGGAAGGGAGGGGGTGTGATTCACTAGGAGGAAGGAAGATGGGGGAGTGGTTCACTGCTGCCTCCAGACTGACCATGTTTTTCAATCTCCCAGACATTTGCAGCATTTTGTTGTCGTTTTTGTTACCGTTGCCATGTGTTTTGTTGTGGTTGTTGTTGTTGTTTTATGTTGTTGGCGTGGTTGTTGTTCTTGCTGATGTTGATGTCGCTGTTGTAGTTGCTGTTGTTGTTATTGCCGATATCATTGTTGTTGTTGCTTCTGCCTTTGTTTCTTGTTGTCATGGTTGTTTTATATTTGGTGTTGTTGCTGCTGTTGTTTGATGGTGGCGGTGGTGATTCTCTGGCTGGTGTCGTTCTTGCCGCCCAGTTTAACAAAAATAATGACAGTAATATCATTTTGATATGAATGTGGAGACTGCAAGTAAAGGCCCTTGAGTTTCGCCTGAGAGCATTGTTGCCCTGAAGAGATGGCCAGTCTGTAGCAGGAACATTACCTCAGTGGCTCCAAATCTGCCTTGCCATGGAACCAATAATGGATTCAACGCGTGGGAGGAAATATCAGAAGTTATAGCCTATATTGTGGTAATGATCCGCCGCTGATGGCAAGACCTATATTATTACCTTCATTTAATTCCCGCGACGGCGTAATCCAGGGCGATTATTCCCCCCTGTCTCAAGAACCGTCTATGGTGGTCGATTTTTGCCAAGGGTTATCAAACCTTTACTGTGTCCTGATCCCTGTCTTTCAACGCTGTGATCACTGCCTGAGATTCCCCCCGCCCCCCAAACCCCATCCCCACCTCAAGGAAATACCCACAGCCACAGCCCCTCTCCCGCCAGCGGTAGTTTGCGTGTTGCTGCTGTCTAGGACAGTGTTTGCAAACAGCTATGTATATAATTTCAAAATGTTTTGGCTCTCAAAGAAACAAATTATGACAAATAGGTCATTTTGTTGTCAATTTTGAATAACAGCTTGTCGATTTGGGTAAGATCACAAAATGAGCAGTTTTACATCATCTGGGGCGCAGCTGACGTTACTAATTGTAGAAATGAGTAGAGCAATGGGTGCTCTTTCCAGCCAAAAATAGAACAAGCATAATAATTTTTGGGGTTTACCTTAATTTTGGCCTGTCTGGTTACAGCTTGAAGAAATGCTGGTTGACAAGACTGTCTCAGTCACTGCCCAATCTGTCCACCATGGTATTGCTGTAGCAATTGACATCCACATATTTCATCGCCCATAGCAGGAAAGAAAACCAAGACAAGAGCTAAAGACATCAAAGGGAGAGAAGGTGGGCGGATGAAAATGACCTTTGCACGAGATTCAGGATTCTTTTGGAGACGGACAGAAAACACCAAGACAGGGAAATATGACCTCATCCAGAGTTATCCCCGCTGACGTCAGTGCGAGCTTGTGATAAACGGATATTTTTAGCGCAGCCAATCCCAGCCAATCGGATTTTCCTTCTCTTTTGTTTTGTTTCCTTTCCATGCCTTTCCCCCCGTAATTATTCCATTACCGGCCTCAATCTGTCCGTCTCCCTGCGATTTACGAACTACACGAGTTGGTTTTTAAAATTTCATTGGAGTTTGGCGAACATCAGCCGGAGAAAAGTGGTGGAAGAAATTAGTGTTACGTCCATGAATCAAGTTAAATTGGAATCCAGCAGGAAAATTGGGCGCTTGTGGTTGCTGTAAAAAGTATGACGAGAAATTGCAAGTGAGTCAAAACTGTTTGCTCTTTATGTGAACAAAACCGGCCGGCTAAAACATAGACATGTCGTGAACACTCGCTGAATTCTTTACATGGCAAGATGAGATTAGCATTACTTTTAAATATGATAATTATTACGTTGAAGGAACACGACGAAAGGCAGAATTTGCAGCGACAATGAAATGAAAATTTGAGGAACTTTTGAAGAAACCAATAGTTTTGGTGCTTTTGACAGTTGGCGACCTTAGATCGAGTTCTTGTTTGCCCCAACTCCACTTTTTCCGCAACTAAGAAATTCGACGTTAAACGTTTGCGGCTTTTGTAATATGATAAGGATTTAGAATAAATCGGAACTGTGAAACAGCTTGATAAGTGCCATTTTAACGCATTTTAAACAGGTGTCAAAGTGTGCATTCGTTGTACCGCTTCTGCATACTAAAAGATCTCCAGCTTTTCAGAAAATGAAGATAAAATAAACACGAACTAAGGTCAAGGTCGCCAAATGTGACACCAAGGACAGCTGTTGGCTGAAGGACAATCACACATGGCAATTCAACAATGTCCCACGTGATTAGCTACATGGGCGTGTCTTCCCCCCGTCCTCATCCCACCCCTTCCTGTTTGCTGAATGTTCTATTCAGATAGCTCTTTCCGCTGGTGTATCACCCGGGGGACATCATCCACTTCCTCCCCCCCCCCCCCCCATCTCAACCTGGTGCATCTCTTGCTATCTTGAATCAAACATTTGTAATGAAGTAATGGATGTCTGATATGCAGATCAAAGGCTTTACACGCTGTACAGAGACTGTTAAGTGCTTTGGTGTCTCATCACCAGGAATGGTTGATGACAGGCGAACTTAAGATTTCTGTGACCAGCAACTGCCGCCATCACCATCCACTACCCACCACCACGGCTTCTCTTTCTCTTTCTCCTCCCTCTCTGTCTGCCCGTCTTTCTCATGCCTTCCTCTCTTTCTCTTTTTCTCCCCTCTTTGACTGCCTGTTTCTTTGCCCGTGTCTTTCACCCTCCGGCTCTCTTTCTCTCTCTCTCTCTCTTTCTCTCTCTCTTTCTCTTTCTCTCTCTCTCTTTCTCTCTCTCTCTCTCTTTCTCTCTCTCTCATCTCTTTACTCTCTCTCTCTCTCTCCTTTCTCTCTCTTTCTCTCTCTCTCTCTCTCTCTTTCTCTTTCTCTCTCTCTCTCTCTCTCTCTCTCTTTCTCTCTCTCTCTCCTCTCTCTTTCTCTCTCTCTTTCTCTCTCTCTCTCTACTCTCTCTCTCTCCTTTCTCTCTCTCTCTCTTTCTTTCTCTCTCCTCTCTCATCTTTCTCTCTCTCTCTCTTTCTCTCTCTCTCTCTCTTTCTCTCTCT
>OZ007576.1:1730000-1732708 GCA_963931925.1 Onchidella celtica | reverse complement strand
CTTTCTCTCTCTCTCTCTTTCTCTCTCTCTCTCCCTTTCTCTCTCTCTCCCTTTCTCTCTCTCTCCCTTTCTCTCTTCTCTCCCTTTCTCTCTCTCTCCTCTTCTCTCTCTCTCCCTTTCTCTCTCTCTCTCTTTCTCTCTCTCTCTCTCTCTCTCTCTCTCTCTTTCTCTCTCTCTCTCCCTTTCTTCTCTCCCTTTCTCTCTCTCTCCCCCCCGTCTGTTTTTATTTTTTTTTCTCCTCCCCTCTATTTGTCTGTCTGTGCCTCTCTCTCCCCATCTCTCTATTACTCCCTCTCACTCTGGAGCCCCCCCCCCCTCACACTCAGAAACCCAATCACATTAACAATATCTCCATCCGCCTGAAGACATCCGTAAGATAAAAACCTTTTTCGCCCCCCCCCCCCCCCCCAGGACATCTGACTAACACAACTCAAGGCTATGGTAGATAATGATATCTCCACCTACCGCTACCTGATGTCTGCCGGGCTTGTTTGACCACACCGTCTCATCTTCCTATTGGCTTAGGCGGGCGGCACTCAAAGTGTCTGTCACGGAGCTGTCGTTGTCAGTGTCGGACCTTTACTGTTTGATTCTACCAGGGATGGAACCAGCACAGGAACCTGTTCTCACAGGCTGGGAATTCCGACAGTGCATAGGTCGCCTGGGTCAGCAACAACACCACTAGCGTCTTGATCAATTGTCTGTCTGTCTGTCCACCCGCCTGTCTGTAATTTATCTTCGCTTCCTACCATTTCATGTTATTCACCCAGTCCTTCGATCCTTGACTATGTGGGACCATTTGTCTCTGTACCAATGCCTTATCTATGATGTAGGGGATTTGCTGTGCTCGATAGAGGACTTAATACCCAACATTCACAGGACCAGTTTTTAATTCCCTGGCAAATACATTAAATAGGACATACATGCTACAGGTATCACGCTGTGGTCTTCAGAAGCACCAAGGCATTATTTTGGCGCTATGAATTGAATTAAAACTTCCGTCATAAAAATGAAACACTCATTTTGCTGTGATCAGAGACGCACGCACTTTTTTTAAAAAATTGAAACAGTTTTGCCAATTGGCATCTTGGGCTGCCAGACTTGGGAATTCCGGCCCAAATGTATTTCACATGGCAACGAAATGAGAAAACGTGTTTGCCAATCAAATCTCTGGCAAAAAGTGGTATTTTTTGGCCTTCTCAGAAACTTGCCCAGACAAGCAATCTAAGTGGACGGAGGACATATATTTTGATATCGTTAACATGTTTATGACAAATAAATTACAAAGCTGATTAGAAAATCTGACAAGGCTGAAGCGAGATGTCTGGTCATTAGATGTTCAAAGTGTTGGTGAGTACTCCTAGCAGGAAATTGTTCAACCTTCCCATGTTTATCAATTAAGATCTAGAATTGTCCGATCCATGTTGGTGGGGGGGGGGGGGGGGAGGGGGAGCGGATTGGTCTTAGGGGAAATGAATTATTTACACAGATTGGCGTCCCCTGAATGTGTCTTTAGAAACCGCTCGGAGAAGTGAAAGTAATTATATCTTGTTTGCAGGAAACAGTGAATGAAAGAAGGGAGAAGGTTTGCGTGGAGAGAGAGAGAGAGAGAGAGAAGATGACATAAGTGGCGGTCGGGGATGATTCTATTTTAGCGTCGTTATTTCCATAGTGATGGACGGAGCGTGCGTGACGTCAGAGTTCAGTGTGCTATAAAAAGCAAAGCCCATAATGACAGAAATGGCGGGCACCAAAAGGGAGAAAGTTTTTCCCAAGATCCAAACCATTCCAGCGGAATCCCCGCACCCCTGCACCCCCACCCCTACCCCCTCCCCCTCCCCCTTTCTTGTGTTTGGCTGCTAAATCCATGTGATCATAATTATTATGTATGGAAGATTTAAAAAAATTTTTTTTTTAGCATTTGGATATATGAGCCTGGCTGTGTCAAGTGCTTTGTTTCCAAAAAACAGACCAAAGGAATTCCTAACACCGTTGACCACACACAGTGTAATTATGCAAACTGGTCTTTGTCGATTGAACAGCATTTTTGCGACCTCCTGAAATTCAACCATTCCCTGAAAACTCCCTGAATTTGGACCGACAGAGAAAAATACTTGAAGTTTTAAAAAAAATCCCACCGAAACTCCCCGTAAAGTCAGGAGACCGGGGACTTTTTCTCTTCAGGTAACAAACTTAGGGACACCCGGTCTAAGCACTATGGGCCAAATTTCAATTTCCTGTAAAACTTCTAGAATTTTCAAATACAACTAAAAAATCTCCTCTAAAATTCCATGAAATTTCTTTTCAAGTGGTGACAAATTGTGGGCAGGAACCTTGTCTGGAGCAGCGGAACCTTTTTGATAAGGTCGTCATTTGGCGGCATGCAATGAAAAAACCGCATCTCTCTACAACTGTCCGTGAGCAGCACCGTAACTGTCCGTGAGCAGCACCGTAACACCCCGCGAGCAGCACCGTAACTGTCCGTGAGCAGCACCGTAACTCGTGAGCAGCACCGTAACTGTCCCTGGACAGCACCGTGTACCTCTGGATTTGTGAATGTCTCCCTGAAATGTCTTGTGTAGTAGTGCAGTTGTTTTTTTTCTTTCTGGAATCTTGGCGGACCCCCGGAACAAGGCGATGTAAGAACTCCAGAGTTTGAAGAACCCAGTTTGGGAACTGCTGCAGTAGACTAGTTCCATAAGAAACTC
>OZ007576.1:1710000-1725000 GCA_963931925.1 Onchidella celtica | reverse complement strand
TGGTTGTGATCACAGGTCGCACGAGTCCGCCTGGCCGCGTCTTTTGGCAGTGATATGGACAGATAGTAGTGCTGGGGGGGTGGGGGGTGTTAGAGTAATAGATGTATACATTCTATGGTATTAGATATTTTGGGACGGGGGCATGGGGCGACCTTGATTGTGAAATTGGATTTGATGCTAGCCAAGAGGATGTGCAGTGGTGGTGGTGGAGGGTGAGAGGTGAATAAACTCAGGGTTCACACAGATCCTTAAAAGTCCTTAAAGTCCTTAATTTTCATGAAAGATAAAGTAACTGCTCAAAAAGCCCTTAAATTCTGAAAATGATGTCAAAGTCCTTAAAATTTGTGTTTCAATTGAAACAATTTCAAATCTTCCAGTTGCACACTGGATTTATAATTGGTACTTTGAAATAACTGAACTTTTCAGAGTGAATGTACTATGTTTGAACTCTGGATACAGAAACATCCCGTTTCAATGAGTGCTGTACAACACCTGTACTTTGGTAGTTGTAATATTTCATGCGCATGGGTACTTCAATTTTGAGTGCTGCGTACATGTTATATTTCTAGGTCACAGGCACACAGGTCCTTAATTTGTTTACTGTGAGTCCTCAGGATGTCCTTTAAAAGTCCTTAAAATTAGTTTTCAAGACATTGTATGAACCCTGAAACTGTGAGTATGTCGGTGAATATAATGGAAATATAAACATTGTGTAGTGCCAGGGGTTCCCAACCGGGGGTGCTGGCGCCCCCTGGAGGGGGGGGGGGGCGAGACAGTATTTCAGGGGGTGCGAAAAGTTGGATTTGGAAATTAGAATGCCAGTGTTTCACACGGACGTCGGCTAGCTCCCACCAAGACGAGCTTTAACAGAAAGAGCTTTAACTCGCTTCTTGGAAATGCGGGAAGAAATCAAAGTTTTGTTAGAGGAACGTGACTCTCGTCAGCTCGGAGTTTTGGCATGACAAGAATTCATCCAAATGTTGGCATAGTTGGCTGATATTTTCACTTGTATGAATGATAGATCTGTTGTGTGTTTCTCTTCAAGGGAAACAGATAAACATTGAAATGTTGCGAAAAGTTGAATGCTTTCAAAGAAATCTACATCTTCGGCATCGGCGGATGGAAAGAGGTAATCTTTCAAATTTTCCATCTCTTGAACAAATGGTCGATGATAACGGATCTATAATTCTTTCTGTGCATGAAGAAATTGTGGCTCATTGGAAATGCTGTCAGAATCTTTGATGGATATTTTGCTGCTGATCTGAAGATTTTGTGAAGAATGGGTCGTAATTCCATATTCCTACAATTTGGAGAAAATGTCAGATGATAATGAGCTGAAGGAAGATCTTCTTGACTTGCAGACAAGTTGGGATCTTAAAATGAAATTTGAAAGCAAAACTTTGGTATGTGTCCAAGACTTTGGAGGAGTACATGTATTGGTGTTGAGCAATTGGTAAATTTCCAAAACTTTGGAGGGGTACATGTAGCGTATTGGTGTTCAGCAATGGGTATGTTTCCAAGACTTTGTAGGAGTACATTGTCACGAGCAGAGTTAGGGTCTTGGGGAGCATTCGACTGCACGAGAGGCAGCTAACTCACACTCGGACACAACCACACAAGAAAAGTATTAAACAACTAGAGTATCTATATATGTCAGGCCGGTCAGGCCATGTTTTACATAAATATTAATAAACAAAACAAAAGACAATAGAGGTATATTCAAAGCAATAAATTCTAATTACTAACTTAATCTATGATATTCATGTAATTGTGGTTCCTTATTGGATGTACTGCAATCAATAGCAAATAGGTATATTATACGAAACTAGATATCAATTTAAAGTGAGAGTTGAGTCGCCACTGGCCAGTCGCCAGGCAAACTCTCCCTAAATCATATGGGCTTGAATGTTAGGAGAGCCCAGTACGTTCCAAGCCTACAGAAGCACACTTCGGCTTGTAGTTAATTACGCAGTTGCAAAAAACTATTTATATATATGCACAATCATTATTCAATTCATCAACAATGTGCCATATTACTTCAATCATACTATGGAAATAATTCTATAACACAGGCCACTCGTCGTCGAGTGCCAGCTGGGGTTTCCTTAGACTTCCTATGAGGCTGTGGTTCTCTCTCTATCTCTGATCTTCTATTATGCTTGAACAAATAAGATATATTACCATTGGTCACGCCTACTGGTAGGCGAGAACATCAAATAGCGCAGCGTGGGCTTTCAAAGGTCAGCCCACTCAGACCTTTCTTTCTAGAGCTCAGTCAGTCCGTTAGCAAGGACTTCTAGTCTTCAAACCACACAGTTCAGGTACTGGCCAACCGGAGATACTTCACGACACGATGCTTCTGCTCGTCTGTATTCAATAAATCTGAACGTTACACGATGTTTTATACTATCTAACTACCCAGCAGTGCTAGTCCGCTGGCCCAATTAGTTCAGCTATCTCATTGGCCGAAACCTCCCACCATTTTAATTGTAGTAATACGTCTGCACTATTCTACCAGCCAGTTAACGTGCAAAAACTTGTCTAGTCATACTTAACAATGTCAACTATCCCCACCTTGTTTCACCCCTACTCCATTACTTATTAATCACGAACATTAAAACCGACAAGCGTGAATCTAACAGTTTAACTTTACATTTATTTACTCACCAACTATAATTCGCGAGGGCCGTTCAAGGCCACCAGCCAATTTCTCATGGCCCTGGTAAACAACAACAACTCACTCTCTGCGTGAGTTTTAACAACATCCGAATCATGACATACATGTATTGGTGTTGAGCAATTGGTAAATTTCCAAAACTTTGGAGGGGTACATGTAGCGTATTGGTGTTCAGCAGTGGGTATGTTTCCAAGACTTTCTGAAAAGGCACTGGGTGTGCAGACCCATTTGCGACGACATACTTGTGTGACTCAGGATTCAGTTCTCTTTTGTCAGTCAAGACAAAACCGAGAAATCGCCTAAATCCACAAGGAAGCAAACCTGCGAATCGCCATCAGCAAATAATAATAATAATATAAGTACATTTATATAGCGCCAATCCCCATTGAAGAGCCCTAGGCGCTTTACAGAAACAACATGTCAACCACAGAGCAGAATGGAGCTGCCTGCGAGGCGCTCAACACACTGCACTGCTTCTTTCTCGCTCACTCTCTCTCTCTATCTCAGAGCAAATTGTAACGCAGCCTGTTAGGCGCAGTTCACAACTCACAACAGTTCACAACTCACAGCAGTTCACACAACACACAACTCAAATAATATTTTGAATATTTATTAATAACAATATATATTTAATAATGAATAATAAATTCTGGCAGGGGGGGGGGGGGGAATTATGGATAAATTTTAATCTATTAATTTCAATTTTCAATTTTGCCCGGGCAGCGGCCTTTCGGCCTGCTCTTTACGATTTCCAACTGCCAAGGTATCTTTAACGTGCGCAACGTGCACACGGGCCCTCCGAATTTTTTCGTCCTTATCCGAGAAGACTAGGTACTCGATCCTACCCCCCCAATAGGACCAGGGACTTGAAAATATGAGAAAAATCCAATTTCCAACATGCCTGCACTGCCCGGGTTTAGAACCCGGGACCCTTGGCATGAGAGGCGAGCACCTTGCCTCTAGACCACCTTGTCCCCAGAACAACCCATCAGACTCACACATTTATTAAACATAATTATACAGATAATAGCGCAATTACATACATTATATTATTGAATTTAACTGCCGTACAACGGCCTTATTCCCACATGCACTCTTCCTCGGATCCACAACCCGGTAGTTACTTCCTAAAGACACTTCGGCCTCAGCCTCTCCCCTCAGGGTCTTAATAGCACATTAATAATTCACTGGCACCGCAGTCTCTCAATATCACCTTCCTATTGCCATAACACCTTAGCATTCCACTAGCACCTCAGCAGGGCAATAGTACATTATCATTTCAATAGCCCATCAACATGGCAATAGTACATTATCATTTCAATAGCCCATCAACATGGCAATAGTACATTATCATTTCAATTAGCACATTCACGCTCATATCTACGTCCCTGTCCGTGGCCAGACTGCCACGACTTTATGTGCCTCTACTGTCCTGCACCGACAGCCTCACTCTTGGCCTATGTGTGGCCCCCGGCCCTATGCTGGCCTATCCCCTGTGCTCACCGAGGTGGCTCTGCGGCCCGTCCCCGACACCTACAAGAATAACATTACATTGGTATAATACCATACCATTTCTATTCACTCCACCTCTCCTTACAACCCATGAAGCGTACACACAATAGTTCACATTTCACTCACCAAACATCTTACGGTAACACACCTCCATCGTAGTACACAATACTCACTCGTGCTACAAATCCATGAACTCAACTTTCATCTATCGCTCATGGCGCACATTGCTATATCCAATATCAAGGACTTCCACATTCCTCACATATACTTATTTACATCATGGTAATAGACGAATATAATACATCAATCATAATTATCAATCATCGTTTCACCTACCAGTCATCACTGGAAAAAACTCTCTCACTAGTCTTCCGACTGCTCCCCTTATGTTCGCCCACTGGGCTTTCTCTTGCGTCCGCTCTTTATGACGTTCTAACTTGCAGTGATAGTAATACAGCGCTCTCGCCTCCTTCAGACCCCCACTACTCATAACATGCACGCTTTCCTTACTTGTCTACGTGCGTTAATTTTACTCTCCTCCTTTCCCCCCGTAATTATTAACTATCGCTCACTCCACTCGTGACATCATCCCCCCACCCAAAATAAATGCCACGTTTTGGCACAAGAAGCAGGAACAAAAAAGTCATTATATTCAAATTTTCTATTTGATCATATTTGAATTTGTTATATCAGTGTGTTCTTATATTTTTATTTTGATCTCATTCAAAAACTAGCTTAAATAAGTTTGTTGCTCAAATTGAATATATATTCGCTGTCTTCATCTTCAAACCAGATACAGTATTACTTTTGTAGGGGATGCGAGAATATATAAGAAGTTTTTTAGGGGTGCGGGGTGTAGAAAAGGTTGGGAACCGCTGCCCTATGTTGTAGTGTATTGATGCTCATGACCGCTGACAGGCCAAAAGTATACTTTCCCCGACGAAATGGACATGGTCGTGTTATTGGAAGCTAATGGCAGATTGGTCACAAGAAAAAGTCGATTGTCAGTAGTTGTGGCTACATCGCACAGACAGTTGATGTATTGATTCTTTATCTATTGCCCATTGTCTGCTGCTGTTCCACATCCTCGCAGTCTATTAAAAGTTGTAAGGGAACATCATTCAGTGCTTACCGTACTAGAAACGCCGGCGACAACGTTGAGCTGTGGTGTTCCATCTTCTCCAACTGTCCGAACTTTTGTTACTGTAATACGATAGTGGTTCTGACATGGAAGTCAGTGAGTCCCAAACTGTTGTGAGTTGCCAACCGCTGAGTTGAAGTTCGTCGTTATCCGGTTAAGACCTTTTCTCCGTGACGCCGATGCTTACTCAGGTACATTTATGTTTGTTCTCCCTCCGCTGTATTCGCTTAATTCAATGGTGCTGAAAGGTACGGAAAAAAAAAGAGCGATACAGCATAATGAAATATTAAATGAAACTGGCCTGTGGTGTGAGTATGTCGGTGTTGAAGCTTAGCTCTAGCCTAGAGAAAAGACGCGGCGCCTTTCCACAACACCACAAGCCATCGCTTAGTTTTTCTTTTTCTGGACACGTTCTGAGTTTCTTCTTAGTTGGAGTGATGGCGAGATTAATCATAAACTTTCTTTTGAGACGTTGTTTTTTGATTCTTGAAAGTTCCAATTTTGATGATTGTCACAAATCCCAGACTGGGAGATGTAATAATTATAACAGGACAACAATCACGAACGAACACGTATAACACTTAACAGAACAACCCATCAGACTCACACATTTATTAAACATAAAGATAAAGAGATACGTGCATTACATTATTCAATTCAAATACCATACAATGGTCAGCACTCCCGACATTCATTCCTCTACGGGTCCACAACCCGATAATACTTTCTAAAATATGCTCTGGCCTCAGCCTCACATCTATATATATATTACTTGCTGGCCTCTCTTATTGGCGCCTGCTCAACCTAATCTCCGTATCTCAATCTCCCCTCGAGGTCTTAACAGCACATTACTATTTCACTAGCACATTATATTCTCAATGGCATATTAACATCGTAATAGCACATTAACATCGTAATAGCACATTAACATCTTAATAGCACATTAACATCGTAATAGCACATTAACATCTTAATAGCACATTAACATCGTAATAGCACATTAACATCGTAATAGCACATTAACATCGTAATAGCACATTAACATCTTAATAGCACATTAACATCGTAATAGCACATTAACATCGTAATAGCACATTAACATCGTAATAGCACATTAACATCGTAATAGCACATTAACATCGTAATAGCACATTAACATCGTAATAGCACATTAACATCGTAATAGCACATTAACATCGTAATAGCACATTAACATTTGAATAGCAATAAGGACAATAACAACGTCCCTGTCTGTGGCCAGACTGCCACGACTCATGTGCTCCCGCTGTCCTGCGCGACAGCTTCACTCAGGCGGCCTGTGGGTAGCCTTCTGCCCAACCCCGGCACAAGTCCGCTCACCGCGGGTGGCGTCTCTGCCCGACCCCGGCACCTACAAGAATAACATTACATTTCTATAACACCATACAATTACTATCCACTTCACCACTCATTACGAACTCAAGCGTACACACCATAGTCCACATTTCACTCACCACACATCTTACGGTAACACACCTCCACCGTGTCACACCGTACTCAGACTCGCTACGACTCCATGATCCTAACTTACATCTATCGCTCATTGCGCACATCTCTATACACAGTAATCAATGACTTTCACAGTCCTCACATATAACTTATTTACATCATGGTCATAGGAGAATCTAGTACATCAATCATCATAATTATCAATCACAGTTCAACCTACCAGTCATCACTGGAAAACACACAACAATCTCCCGACTGCTCTGATCTCACGTCTGTCCCCTGGGACCTCTTAACTTGCAGTGATCTGACTATTCAGATTTTGCCTCTACTACGCGTCAACTTCACTCACAACATGCACGCTTCAACGTTAACTAACAGAAGTCAATATAGGTGAGCAGCCTCACTATCCCGTGAGTCAAACCTACACTTCCATGCCCCCGTAATCCTTGAATCCCGCTCACTCCACTCGTGACAATGATTCGTTTCTCTCATTTTGTTGAATTGTAGCTGAAATTTATATATATATATTTTTTTTGTCTATGAGCATCTGAATTAAATACCCTGGCTCAGTCACTTACTGATGTCCACGTGACCCCCTCCCCATCCCTAGCTTGAGAACCACGAGAGGTAAGATGAGCAGGGAGTGACCAGACAGACAGACGGGAGAATGACGGTATTGATTGGTCTCTGCCCTGGACATCAGGCTGTCACTGCCAGGAGTCCAGGGACTCAGCTGTTGTTGTTGTTTGCATGGAATTTCTGCTTCCTCATTTATATGTTGTCGCTGGGGGTGCGATGGTGGTACCAGAGGATGGAGCTGTTGACTGAACACGCTAGCGAGTGATTGGTCGAGAACCTTTCACCACCCCTGAGGGATGACCGGTGCCATGAGCCAGCAGTTCCCAAAATGGAACCAACAAGAAACATTTCAGCCAAGCTAAGAAAGTGCAAGCTATCCGGCAGCTGCGTCTTATTGACCACAAACACAGTACATTTATACATGTTGTAGCAAAGAATGTATACATAAATGAAACGCTTCATGCTGTTTGCAACTCTTGTACTGCACAGCCTCATCAGTGTCTGGCTCTAGACGGTCGTTGGTTTGAACACATGCGATAGTTAACAGATAATGACACATTCACATCTATTCTGTTCTCTTTAACTGTACTTGTAAATCATGGATGTGTCTTGATTGACACTGTTTTAATACTTCAAATTGTGTGTATATTTTTTTTGAGACAGGCTGAATATAGGCCCTACGCCCGAGACACCCCCCCCCCACGCTAGGTGTAATGCATGTCTTTGCTTTCACTGCTTCTGTTGGACATGGACATGCTGTTACTGCCACTGGACACTTTTGGACGAGTTTTGTCACAAATGGCGATCTTGCTGTAAATGTTCCCCCGCATGTTTCAAAGATTTAAGAAACTCTGGCACTGGCTCCGTATGCCACACGGGAGCTGTGCCACAGAACGGCATTGACATGAGTGTCAGCAACAGATGTCTGGTGTCTCCACTGTGCCTGAAACTTGCGTCTGTAGATTTGGTTTGTAGTGTCAGCCTGGGTGCACATCGATGAATGGTTGTGACATTGGTCATCTCCAGATACGGAAGACAAACACCAGCACCACCGTCCACAGCACCATGATTGTTATGGTCTTTTTATTGCTCTTCTGTCTGTCTGTCTGTCTGTCTGTCTGTCTGTCTGTCTCTCTCTCTCTCTCTCTCTCTCTCTCTCGCTCTCTCTCTCTCTCCGTATGTCTCTTTCTCCCCCCCCCTGTATCTTTCTTTCTTTCTCTCTCTCTCTCTCTCTCTCTCTCTCTCTCTCTCTCTCTCTCTCTCTCTCTCTCTCTCTCTCTCTCCGTATGTCTCTTTCTCCCCCCCCCCCCTGTATCTTTCTTTCTTTCTTTCTTTCTCTCTCTCTCTCTCTCTCCATTTTTTTCCACTCTTGGGGCAAAATTCCAGTATAACATACGATGTTTACCTACAGATGTGTACAATACTACTTCCTTTTTGCCTAGCTGAACAGGCATTGAGAATGTCTTACACTCTTTGTTAGGTTCTCGGACCATCAACGATTCGTCCACACGACGTCCATGCCGAACTTTCCCATCAATGCTGGGACTATTGGGCTTTCCTAACAATCACCCCTGGTTGGGGGATTTTTATTTTTTTTTAAATCGATATTAGGCTTTGAACAATACCAGGTTTCTCTTTGTGCCATTGAACTACGGAAGAGTATAGATTCTAACACAGTTAGAATAGTATTCTAAGGCAGCGGTTCTGAGACTATTAAGTATGTTTCCCCACAATATTCATATCTCGTGGCATTAGTTCAGCCCAGCCAACTCAGGTTGGAGTTCACAGGTCGAGCAACATTGATGCGACACCACGGGCCAGTGGAATTTGGCAACAGCTGCGAGTTCAACGTCAGGAGAAATTAGGATGATATTTCTGCACTGTCTGCATTTAAGAAGAAAGGCAAAGACTCGGCACTTTGACAGTACAAGTAGTGTGCATTACATGACACGTATGCGGAAGGAGAACTATAAGAGCCACATAGCCTGTGTGCTATCGGGCACCTGTCGCCACCTTAGTTTGTGTTTACTCCAACTGCAATTTTTGCACAAAATTCAGTGTTAGGCATTTGCCGCTTTTGTTGTCGTGAAAGGGAGATGGAATAAATTGGAACCGCGTGAAACAGCTGGAATAGTGCCACGACGCAGTTTAAACAACGGTCAGCGCGTGCATTTGTTATATCTCTGCGACAAACTGAAGAATTGCCAGTTTTGAAGAAATCGGAGATAGAACAAACAACGAGAACTGAGTTCACCACATGGCATGATCTGAGTGATGATCGCCGAGCTTTGTGTTAGGTAGAAGAACATGGATGGAGAGGTTTGGGTTTGGAGAAGGCACATCGACACGGTATTGGCCATATTGTGCTAGATCTAGCTCGATTGTTGATAGACGATAGACAGAAGGATAGGACAGAGGGGGGAGGAGGAGCCTGACTAACTCGCCATGTCTGCCCACGTGCGTTGCCCCCTCCCCCCCCCCCCACCACATGTATTTATAAGTTCTCTACTTGTGTTGTCAGTGAAGGGAAGAGGGTTCGGTTACGTGGATTTGGAAAACAATCAGAGAGTGACTGAAATTTGACAGATTTGATCTATCGTCAGATACTCTAGTTTCAAACCGAGCAGTGGTTGCCTCGACAACGAGGAGAATCCGCCAATCGATAGCTAATCAAATCAAACCGACTGCACTAGGCCGGGCAAATAGTGCGAGCAAAACAATTGGCACTTTGGGACCGCAGGACCAGTGATGGCCACCAACCCGTGTTTCAGTTGCTACAATCCCGCCACAGGTTTGTCTTTACAGGAATGTTTACAAACAACAACAACAACAAGAACAAGACTCCCACATGCGCGTGGCCAGTGCTGCAATCTGCACCCGATGGGGACATGCGCGTGGCCAGTGCTGCAATCTGCACCGGATGGGGACATGCTCGTGGCTGTGCAAAGAACATTTCCGGTGGCAACAGAACGGCCCAATCAACGCAAAAAGCAGGACGTGGGGCTTGGTGAAAATATTTATATACATGTTCCATTTTTACTCTCATGTTATCGCCATTTCCTCCCTCCCCTACCCCCCCCCCCTCTCCTCCTCCTCCTCCTCCTCCTCCTCCTCCTCCACTCCTATATCCTGACTGGCCTTTTGTTGCTGTTGTTGTTGTTATTATTGTTGTTGTTGTTTTAATGCACAGCAGAGAGTCGGTTAGACTGTGCAGTTTTTAATTCTCCTTCAGAATTCTTCATGGAGATCCTTTTCATACAGTCCGCGTATCTTTTTTCCTGGCCTATTTTATTTTGACCACTGATCTTCTGTCTCATGCCAGTATGTGTAGTGGTCTAT
Source organism: Onchidella celtica (assembly GCA_963931925.1). Taxonomy (NCBI): domain Eukaryota; kingdom Metazoa; phylum Mollusca; class Gastropoda; order Systellommatophora; family Onchidiidae; genus Onchidella; species Onchidella celtica. Next base: position 1,714,264 of record OZ007576.1, on the reverse strand, counting down.
CACTTGGCGTAGAGAAAATATGAAGATTTGGATTAATGATGATACGTGACAACAATATAGAATAGATCTTCTAATGGCATCTTCATGTCTTACCTAGCGAAACCGTTTTGTGTTACTGCTACAAAATTGGTCTTTTGTGTTTGGTCTAACCATCATAAGGCGTCACGCTAGTGATTTAGGCCCCGCGCGCACTGTTAAAATCAACCACCCGTTCAATGCAAGCAATCTTTCGCATGACGTGCAGCACGGTAAACTCTTTGCCAAGCAAGCAAAAACCTGCGTTTGCACGCCGTGCAGCAGGCGAAACGGGATATTGCGCGCGGCCCCCTTAGGGAGACAGCAAATGTCTGTTGGGCAATACAGCATCCTCCTTATGTTTGTTACCAATACCAGAGAAAACATTTCTCTTGTGGGTTTTTTTTGTGTTTTTTTTAATGGCGTGTTTGGTGGTTTTCATACTAGAACAATAAATCACATGTATGAACATCACATCGGTAAGGGATTCCGGCAGTCAGTGTTCATTGACCTCAGGTTGGTCGTAGCTGTTGTTGTCATAGATACTCATTATATGTATAATCTTTATGAATGAGCGCCTGGCAATGTGTTCATTACTGTCAAATTCTCAAGTTTCCTCCTTGGGTTATTCTCAGGTATCGCGTCACTCCACATTTCGCTGGCCTTGGCAAGAAAATCATCATTTGTATTTGCATTTGTATACTACTTAAATCCCATTTGGGAAATTTGCCTTTGTGTCATTGCACCCAGTTACAACTGGAGCAGGCACGTCGTCGCCATAGTGCAGCGCCGGTGGGCGGGTTTGTTTTTTTTTTTGGCGGGGGGGGGGGGAGAATTAAATTATTATACATTCTCTAAGCTGAAATTGCAACTCTCTGTCTAAAACTCACCCCCTCCCACCCCCACCCCAAATGTGTTTTGAACTTCTCCAAGGATTTTTGCTCCAGTTACGGAAATCATTAATAGTTCATTCCTGAAATTTGAATGGTTTTTTTTTTTTTTTTTTTAATAATATGCAAGAAATGTATTTGGAGATTAGTTAACATGTCCGTGGATTAAGAGGCATTGAAATATGATTAGTATCTACAATTGAAAGCAAAATACGTAACAGTAGACGAAGAAACTTTGCAAAGGCAGCGTGTCATTGCTCTGTCGCTATGCAGTAGACATAGATTTCACACAGGATTCCTGCGCAGTCCCGAAATTCCAGATCTCCCTGGAAAAGCCATGGAATTTAACATTTTGAGAAAACGCTGCAGAAAAGCTCTGGAAATAGTGGATTAGTCGCTGGATAGGCCTGGATTTCTCCTGGGGATAAAAAATATAAAAAAGATTTGAAAAAAGGGGGTGGGGGGGGGGGGACATTTTTTGAAAGAAAGAAATATTTAATAATAAATAAATGTTCTCTTATATACAATTACAATTAAGTGGTTCTGGAGTTTAACATTTCAGTCCTGGAAAAGCCCCGGCATCGGTAAAAGATTGTGGAGGAGGTGCAGACACCTGGTTCATTGTAATGATATACCGTCCAGTTTTACGGCTGCATAAGGGTAGCCACACAAAGGCCACCGAATTCGGTCACCGAGCCACTAGGCGCTTTAGGTGAGAAGAATTGCACTATATAATTTCAACAAGTGCACACACAGCCCACCTAGATTCGGTCCGTTTATATAGTGCAATTTTTCTCACCTAAAGCGCCTAGTGGCTCGGTGACGGAATTCGGTGGCCTTTGTGTGGCTACCCTTAAGTTAGGCCAGGCCTCATCAACAAGTAGCGAGACAACCGGCGACTGTTCAATTTCCGTGTGTGATCAACATTGTACTCATTTCATATTCATTCTCTTTCCCTCAAGCTTTTCTGTTGTAGTGGAGGAAAACCGCCAATGTTTTACCAAAGTGAAGTGCCGCTTGAGGAAGGTCGAGAGGAGATCAATTATTGAGCAAGGATTTGCAGCATGGGAGAAAAATGTGCATAGAAATAAAAAATGCACACACAAAAAAAAATGGCCGACAAGTCAATCAATTGAATAAGCCCATCACAAGGGCAGGCAGCTAGTGCCAGAACAGAGGTTATCAACTTGTTTTGTTCTGTGACCCCTTTCACCCCTTCAGAGAACAACAGCCCCCCCCCCCCTATCTATCTATCTATCTATCTATCTATCTATCTATCTATCTATCTATCTATCTGTCTGTCTGTCTGTCTGTCTATCTATCTATCTATCTGTCTGTCTGTCTGTCTGTCTGTCTGTCTGTCTGTCTGTCTATCTGTCTGTCTGTCTGTCTATCTATCTATCTATCTATCTGTCTGTCTGTCTGTCTATCTATCTATCTATCTATCTATCTGTCTTCTCTCTTTCCAGCCCCCTCTCCCGCGCTCTCTCTCTCTCTCTCTGTCAAGCCCCCCCCCCCCCATGCAGGAGATATTCCCCCCTCCCCTATTCCTGACCCCCATGGACGACCCCTAGCATGAAAGTCTCCTACTAGAAAGATCTGGAGATTGCATGTGACGAGGACTCAGACAGAACTGGACAAAATGCCAAACATGAAATTGAAGGAAGATGAAAATCAGATCAATGGCAGGAAATAAATGGACAATTTTGTGTTTGGCCAGTGTGGACGTGTGGATCTGTGGACGCGTGGATGTGTGGACGCGTGGATGTGTGGACGTGTGGATGGTCACAGAAATGTTTGTTGTATGGGTGGACACGGTTTGCTGCATGTCTGCGCTGTTGCGACCAGTGACGGTGAAACGAATTTTAACACTTCAATAACGAGATCCGATTGTAGTGACATGAAAATAATGATATACACAGAGAAACTTGTACTTTCCTGTTGAAACCAATGAAATTACGCAAAAATCCAGTACATCTGCAGATCAGTGTGAATTTTCTGGCTCGCTGTTTTCATGTTGGTTCCTACCATTTCTGATCGACCAGTGTCAGTTATTTACGGCAATCCAGAGTTGTTCAAGAGTTCCACGAGTGGCAGGGGAAGACACGCGTCTTTTCCAGAAGAATTTGAGATTTAAAAAAAAACAAAAAAAACTGTTCTTTAAAAAGGCCAATCAGAGTCTACAAATGCTTCACTCTGTGTTTGGAAATTGCAGCCACTCAACATGGCACGGGGCACAGCCAGAGAACGGCAGCAGATAAGAAGCTTACTATAATGATGGCGTGGGGCGTGGGTGGGGTGACAATCCTACTCTTCGCCCACGCATTTAGTTTTGTTTCGTTTGTTTTTTCATTTAAATTAGCTTTTTTTTTTTTTTTTTGTAATTTTGGTCAAGTCCCATCAGGGGTGACGTCATTATTGTACAACATTCAATATCGAACGTTTTTCTCTTGCCCAGAATGAATGTCAGAGTGGACAGTTTGTGTTTTACCATTGCATGCTCTTCTGGTTGTTTACTATCTGTCTATCTATCTATCTGTCTGTCTGCCTACCTACCTGTCTGTCTGCCTGCCTGCCTGTCTACCTACCTACCTACCTACCTACCTACCTACCTACGTATCTATCTATCTATCTATCTATCTATCTTTCTATCTATCTATCTTTCTATCTTTCTATCTAGTCTATCTATCTATCTATATGTCTGTGTCTGTCTGTCGGTCCGTCCATCCGTCCGCCCGCCAGTCTGCCCGCCCATCCATCCATTGTTTCCACTCAAATGGATGCAAAAATGTCTTGGTCATCCCTGACCGACCGAACCCTACATTGTCTACATCAGAATTCTCTCTTGCTGTCCGTCAAATGCTGTCAAATTTTAGCTACGGTAGTTAACACAGTCATGGAACCTACACAGCAACCAGCCCATCTATCTCATCCCACCTCCTACAAGGATCATCCCAGCTTAACTCATCGCTTATACCTCAGCGGTTTAAAATAGAATGCGTGATGTGTGTGTGCTTTGGTGATACTTGCATAGTACAGTTGTTATCTCGCACGTCATTGGTTGACCATTGCGACATCAATGCAATTTACGTCAGCCGTAAATGGAAGACAGTAATAACATCAAAATGAAACCCTGGCAATTTCGACTTTATTCTTCTGCCTCCCAAAGATTCTGATGTCCTTCAGCAAAAACGAAACCAAAAATTGTTTAAAATTTGGAGGTTATAGATTTGCTATTGAGGAATAAGGAAAGGCCGTTGCAATAGGTTTGAGGTCTTTGTTTACCGAGGATACTAGACAGTGGCTTTTGTTTGTTCTTTTTTCTTTCCTCTGGCTGCCCATTTCTTCTTCCCTTCTGT
>OZ007576.1:1645000-1702500 GCA_963931925.1 Onchidella celtica | reverse complement strand
CCCTCGGACATTGAATCATGGTGAACTGGCTTGACGGAAGTGCCAGTCGGAATGCATGGGGGGGGGGGGGGGGAGAACTGCACAGATCATAATCGGTTGTCGGACAGGCTGGCAGGAGCTGAGATTTACACCAGGAAGTCGGACCAGTTATTGGACACCGGATTATCTCCCTCTACATGTTCGTGGTGTTGTTGTTATTGTTGTGGTTGTCGTTGTCATGGTGACAGGAATGGTGGTGGCGGCCACTGGAGTGCTGGTAGTGGGGGGTGGGGTGGGGGTGATCTGGTTACTGCAGTGAATACAAAGCGTGTCTCGTCTCGAGGCCTTTTCTACGCTCGTTTTTGTCCTGAATGAAGAGCAGCAACATTGCCCACCCGGTGTAATTCCTCATTGCAGTTGAGATCTGGTGCCCTAGCGCACACAGACAGGACTGTTCTGTCTCAGTTTTAGTGTCAGATCTTTGTGTGAACTCTGGAGATAACGGGATCTGGCGCACTGGTCAGACAGAAATAATCCTGTCTCACTAGATCGGACGCATCAAAGACTGTCTTGATCTGCTATCGGAAGGAGAGACACGAGGTCTTGGGAGAGATCTCGCCTACTAAATGAAAACACACACACACAACAGATCTGATGGAGCGCATCACTAGCCTGAATGTAAGCTAAATCCTACTATTATTCCTAGTGGGTTTCACGGAATGACCCCAGCAAGTTGCGCATGTCAAAGCATCCAACTATTTTCTGGTTGACTGCAAAGCTGGACCAGCTGGGCACGTGATCAGTTTGGTGGCGCCGTCTCCATGTGGTTCTACAGGCAGGGGATATGACAATGCCACACATCTATCTGTCGGTCTGTCGGTTTGTCTGTCTGTCTGTCCGTCCGTCAGTCCGTCTGTCTGATGTCTTTTCTCTGTATGTCCGACCCTATTAAGCGAGGCAATCTTCTCCAGTGACAGATCAGCTTTAGGACTTGTACAGATCAAACATGATGACGTCATCACGGAAAGCGGCGTTTTGGGAAGGGCGGGGTGGAAATAAAGTCCATAATTTCATTTGTGTCCTGTACATCAACAAGTTCCTTCCATTCTTATGTCGTTGTTGTTGTTTTAATGTAAAAATCCTGTTTCTGGGACTGACTGATGGATACAGATAATGAATTGCATGAACTATTCTCTGAAACAATACAAGGCGCTGAGCGAGGACCAAGTCATAGCAGTAATACGTGCAAACACAACAAGAATAAACAAATGAGAAGGATAGAAGGAAAAAGAAGCATGGCGCCGTGCAGACTGCAGAGTCATGAAGACTTGTATGGAGTTTGGTGTAGAGCTGCAATCTGGTCCAGGATCAACAAGTTGGGTGTTTTGTTCGCCAGCGACTGGGGTCTCTGGTCTCAGGTGATTTGTCGAACTGGGCGGAGCTAGCCTGACCTCTTGTCGAACCACCATTCCATCACTCTTTGATTTGTTTGTTTTCTGTCTGTCATTCATTCCTCAGGTTTTGTCTCGCACTCCCACCCTCATTTAATGTTTGTGCCATTTCATCTTAATTTTTGATCCCTTCGTTTTGCTTGGCCTGCCCTTTTTTCTTTCTGTCTTTCAGTCTTCCTGTGTGTTGAGTGAGGAATTTGTTGTGAGAGCGTCTCTCTGTCCTGCGCAGTTGTACTTTTCTTTTTCTAGTTGTTGTTTTTGTTTATGTGATCCTTGTGTGTGTGTGTTGCTGGCCTTTCTTAACCCTTTGAGGGGCGTTCTTGTGGGTTTCCTTGTTCCTCTCATTTTCCTGACCTACTTAACCCTCAGCATGGCTTCCCGACGGGCTCTCGACTTTTTTTTAGTATGAACTTTTCTCATTTATATTTTGGGGAGAGGCCGAGGAGGGGGGGGGGGCGCAAATGAAGTATCGAATGACATGGTTTTCATTGCCATATGTTGTTGTTGTCGTTTGTTGTTGTTGTTAAGTTTTTTTCCATTTCTTTTTCTCATTTTATCTTTGAACGTTTTTTTTGGGGGGGTTTGTTTTCTGCTTAGAAGTCTGTGAATGTGAAATTAACATCATTCAAATTCATTTTTTTTTTTTTTAATGAAATAAAAACAACAACAAAACTGATGTGTGGAAATGTCTAGTGCAGGAACCGCAGATATTCGATTCTTTGCTCTGTGTCCACGTGGAGGATTTGTCAGAAACGGGAGGGAAGTATAGGATAGATGGATGCACTTCGATCATGGCTTTCCCATCCAGCACGACACCAGGATGGATATGGCGGCTGTCGCGGCTGCGGTCAGAGTTAGATCTGGATGTTTGTGTCTGAGCCAGCTCCAATTTTCACGCCAAGCCTTTTTTATGCCCCCCCCCCCCCCCCCTGTGGCTGCTGAAGAGACCTGCGAAAGAATTGGGGTAGCAGCTTGGAATGGAAATGTGGTCGCTTTGACACAGTGGGTTGTCTCATTCCAGGAAATTTATTGCAAAGAAAAACACACACACGAAAGGAACGTTTAAACGTTTCAGTTTTGGGTTCTGAACTCGAATGTGGACTGGGGTCCTGGCGGAAATGTGATTGGTGTCACTAGCTGGTCTGTGGGGCGAGATATGCGCGGCTCATACACCCGGTGAATGTATGAAATACAAGAACGGAAGTTTCCTCCCTGAAGGATCCGACTACGTGTAATTGACATGTTCACCTGTACTCGATACATCAACTGACATTCATGACAAAGATTTGAGTATTGTTACTCGACTACGGTCATTACATTTTCGGCAGTCGAATCTGCGTATGTTGTAAATGTCATGTGTTGATGCTGTTATTGTTTTGTGAACATATTTCATTTTCAGTGTACAATGTATGTTTCTTGGCAATTTTTTGCTACGTACATGTATTTCATTTCAGTAGGTAAGCTCTAGATGTAGACCAGATCTAGTAGTCCACCTGTGAAAGGTATGGAAGAAAATGTATAACTATGAGTATACAGAAGGAACAGCCAGATGGTTGCTTGAAATAAGCTTATTAGATAAGTGAGTGGGTTGATGAATAGTTAGGTTGACAGAACAGAATGACAAAGAATGGATAAACAGACAAGATGGTTGGGCATACATTTCATGTTCTATTTTTTATTGTTCGATTGTTTTGTGTGTTCAATTTTCCAATTTTTTTTTGTTGTTGTTGTTTTTTCTGTCTTCTCTTTTAGTTTGCGTGTTATTGTATCGTTTGAGTTTGATTTCTTAGCGAAGCTGTGCTGCATACAACTCTTTCTTTTTGCCAATGTTTGACTTTGCTTTAAGCCTTGCTGCAACTCCCCAGTCTTTCTGTCGTTTTTATAATATTTCATCAGACGCGGGGAAGTCTGGGCTGATAAACAGAAAGCTGTGTGTGTGTGAATGGAAGAAGGAATGAATAAATGAATGGGGCAAAGGGGGCACAACCTGGCAAATGTGTTCCTAGTTGTCACAACTACGCATTACTTTGGTACTCAATTTTTGGGAGGAATTCTTGCAAATCCAACTTGATGAACAATGTGCCATGCAGTTGTAGAGACAGTCTGCCAGGTGCATAGTTGCTGGTTTCAGTGTAAACAACGGAATGCCCTAGTTCAGCAAACTGCCCAAGTCCCAACAAGTTTTAAGTTCGATATTGAGCACAAACTTTTCTGTCTTCGTGTCTTGTCTGTTATGGCTCTGGACACTCCGAAACTTTCAGTGTGCTTCACGCTAATCATGGCTGACCTGTGTTAAATTATGCTCTACATAGTAGACAGTTTCAGTCTGATCTCCATGCACATCTGGACGGTTAGATTTAGCCGGGGTATATAAATAACCTCTTCCATTTGTGATTTGTTTGAGAATTTTTACTGCTGCTGTTCTCACACGACCAATTTTTTTTTGCCTATTCACAGAAAATCTTTGGACAACAACAAAAACCAGACCAAGAAATCCTGTCAATCTGTGTCAGGTTCAAAATATCTCTGGCTTCGCTTGGCAATCTTTGAGAAACAGCTGGCCAAAATCTTGGATTATTTGGTTCAAAATAGCAGGTAAATTGCATTCATTTACTCTTCTATCCTTATCTCCTATTAATTGCTCATGCCCGATTGATCTGTCAGCCATGACAGACACAACAGACACTCCCTCGTTGTTATTTCCTGGGAGAATCCATTCAGACCATTGTAGATTTATTCGCCCCCCCCCCCCCCCACAGAAATTTTATTCACCCATTCATTTGTCCACCCATTTCTCATCCCATATCCATGTAAGTCAAACACATCCCTTCCCTCTGGTTCATTCACGTGCAAGGTTTTTCAAGCCATCTGCTTTTCTCAAGTCTGAAAACCGATCTATTTATCCTATCCAATCTAGCGGGGACTTGTTCATCAGTTCATCCACACACCCCAATCATCGTCCAGCACTCACCTATGCTCTTATCCTCAGATCCATCAAAAGTCAAAACTACCAGTGGGTTCTTGCATCCATTAAATCAATATGCATCCATCTACCCACTCATTCACATGTGTTTTCAGTGCACGCACTCACACTCATTTTGGGCGAGGGGGGAGGGGGGGGGGGGGCTCAGACTGAACTACGAGTTGGAATGTATTCATATTCATTCAGTGCATGAGCCAGTGATTACAGATAACTGAATAGATAAGCATATAATTCAAAGAACTGTATAAAGAGTAGATAGAATTGTATATGTAAATCAGTAAATGGATTTAATTCTAATAGACTAGAAAACAAATCTATAGAAAAGAGAGATAGAGAAAAAAAAACAACTAGAAAAACGTACATCGATAAACAAGTAAATAAATTCATTGTTGTCCACAAGACTATCCTGGGGATCGGACCCCATTGAAGTCTTTTATATCCCAGAATTGTCAACTGCTGAACTCTGTGTTGTCGGCTGTTCTTTCACCGTTTAGGTCTTTTCATCATCAGCTGACAGGATTTGACAGTTCAGTTTGAGCAGCAGGAATTTATTCTGTACTTCACGCGTTAAGAAATATCGTAGATATTGGGGAAATTCCAGCAGGTAAATAAATAAATAAATGAATAAATAAATAAATAAATAAATAAATAAATAAATAAATAAATAAATAAATAAATAAATAAATGAAAGAAGAAAAGAAAAAAAAAAAGATCACCAAGATGCGGCAGGGCTCGAATTAAAGGGGCGGGGGGGGGGGGCAACAATCCATCACTGACCTTGACAAAAATCCTTTGGTGGTGCCAGGTAGAGAGGAGGGATCCACCACCAAATTGATAATCGTCAGTGTGCCAGTATCGGTTTCCAATAGTGAAATCGAATGCACATTGAAAAAGTTGGGGATGTCCTGTGGGGGTGTCTGCCAGATCAGACATGAAAGACGAAAATGATAAGGACAAGTAGGTAGTGAGATTGACGAGATTTAGGACCGGTAGGAGATTTGTGTACATAGACTGGTTCCAACTATTACAAAAATAATAAACAACTCTATTATAAGTGGGTCTGTCCCTGATTATTTTAAAACAGCCTGGGTAACACCACTTTTGAAAAAAAACGACTCTTGATCAAAACATGTTGAAAAATTATAGACCAGTCTCAAACCTTCCTTTTCTTTCAAAAATCCTTGAAAAGGTGATATTACAACAACTAATGTGTCATTTGAAAAATAATGACCTGTTGGAACCATTTCAATCTGCTTACAGAAGTAACCACAGTACTGAAACTGCACTATTAAGAATCATGAATGACATATTAGTAAAGGCAGATTCTGGAAATATTACTCTGCTAAATTTGTTGGATCTATCAGCAGCGTTCGACACCATCGATCACGAAATCCTGCTCAGAAGGCTAGAAATATCGTTTGGAATCAGAGGGGTCGCCCTTAAATGGGTCGAATCTTACCTGTCAAATCGCCACCAATTTGTTGTAACCAACAAAATAAGATCTTTTTCTTATGCGCTTCAGTATGGCGTACCACAAGGCTCAGTGCTTGGTCCTATTTTGTTTACTATCTATACTATTCCACTTGTACATGAAATAAAGAAATTTAATTTACAATATCATTTCTATGCTGATGATACCCAGATCTACAGTTCTGCCTTGCCATGCGATGTTGACAGCCTTCTGCAGCAGGCTGGAAACTGTATAACAGAAATTAAAAGCTGGATGAACCAAAACAAACTGGCACTAAATGAGGATAAAACTGAGGTTATTTTATTAGGCCGTGAGCGGGTTCTGCAAGAAGTGGACAGAACTGAGATGATAATTGGCACTAATTCAATAGAAATTTCAAAAAAAGTAAAAAACCTAGGGGTTTACATTGATTCAAATCTTTCTATGTCATCTCAGGTTAGTCACCTCATTCGTATTCTATACATGGAAATCTGGAAAATTGGTAAAATCAGACATCTTATTTCAACTGAAACTGCGGCTGTTTTAGTCAATTCTTTTGTACTTTCAAAGCTTGACTATTGCAACTCCCTTTTGGCTGGAATTTCACAAAAAAATATTAGAAAACTCCAAATTGCTCAAAACAATGCAGCGAGACTTGTTTTGAAGAAAAAGAAAAGAGATTCAGCACTGCCACTTCTGCAGAGTTTGCACTGGCTGCCAGTCGAGAAAAGAGTAATGTACAAATTGTCATCCATTTGTCACAAATGTGTCAATAATACTGTTCCATCGTACCTAGTTGATTTAACTGATTACTATGTTCCATCTCGTCAACTAAGATCATCATCTGACACTACAAAATTGAAAGTACCTAAAATGAATCTGTCCACTGTAGGAGAAAAGTCCTTTTCATTTCTTGGCCCTACCATCTGGAACACTCTTCCAAAGACAACCAGGGAAATTAATGACATTGGTTCTTTCAAACGCCATCTGAAGACCCATTTCTTTCAGACAAACTAGGCTAGGTGTTTTTCTGCAGCAACAATAGTAAATATTTTTGAATTTCTTTTGTGTATGCGTGTGTGTGTGTGTGTGTGTAAGAGTTTGTTAAAGCGCCCAGAGCTTGTCATCGACGGGGTTGGGCGCTATATAAATGCAATATATTATTATTATTATTATTAGACCTGCCAGCATTCTCTCTTCCTAAAACAGCCAAAGTAAGAAGTCAGTTCTTGGCATTTTTATATTATAGGGAGCAGGAGCTGGAGGTGGTGAATGCAAAAGTAAAATGTACCACACAGGTGGAGGGGGTAGATGGCACATACTCATATATACAGTCATGTTCCAATCCTTTCCCACATCTACCCACTCGCCCGTGTTTTCTGCATCCGGTACACTAGTCTTGTTCCTTCCTGCTGTATAAGAAAGCAGACAACTGCCGTGACACCATTTCCTGTCGAAATTAGAATCATGACTCTGTCATACCAGGGCAAAAGCCTCAGTCACCAGTCTAGGCCAAATTCTATTTTTAAGCATTTTTTTCACCTGGAATATGTTCCGTCTTTATGCTTCGTTCATAATTTTGTACGATAACTGGTTACTTTTGGTCATCATGCAATGTGACGTCATCTGTCCGTATCTTTTACGTCTGCTGTAATGGTGGGGTGTTTTTTTTTCTTGGTTTTGGGTGGGGGGGGGGGGGTATGTCGTCTTTCTTCATAGCACTGCCGTATTGATGCTGCAGCTCCTGACCATTTTCATCTCTGCTAAGCTTTGAGTTGTCTTGTAAAGTTGAAACTAGGGATCGTTCCCTACACACACACACGCTCCGGCGCTCTAGGCAATGTGTGGGTATTTACTCCGGATTCTGCCTACCCATTAACCAGGATTAGCCAGTTTCCGAGAGATTATCTTGTATTTGTAGCTGACCAAAGACAATTATGGACCCAAGTCAGCCTGCAGTTATGGATAGATTATTTTCAGGTTCAGAATATTAACTCCAATTGGCTTTGTTTTCCTGTACCAAGTTAATATTTTGTTATTATGAAACTACACTGGAGAATTTGCAGTGTTCTAGGGACACATGAAAAGTGATTGGAAGTAGGGATGGGTGGGGTGGAGAGGCTCGGGAAAGACGAGTTTAGCATTGTTAGGTCACTTCGACCTTTGGCACCCCGAGTTTGATTAGAGATGTCTAAACGAGAACGGTGCAGCTAGACAGACAGACAGACATTTGATAGGACAGTCACACAAACGTTCTCTGCAATAGCCAGGCAGACAGGAGGAACTGATGGCTGTACACACAGAGACAGATGAGTGGCTTGAGGGTGGATGGAAGACATGGACAGACGAAATGACATACAAGCAGACAGACAAAAAGATATAAAGTAGAGCAAAAAACAAAAACAAGTTTGTACGTTAGAACATCCCCCCCTCCCCCCAACAAGAAACAATAAAGAAACATGACAAAGAATCAGAAACGACTAAAAAGTAAAACAAACATGAAACTCTTCAGTTTATGAGAAATTTCAGGACTTTCCTCAGGCAAAACAAAACTGGCATAGAATCTACATCTACATCTACATCTACATGTACATATGAAATTATTATGAAATAGAATATTTAACATTTAAACAAATATTATTTTTCCCTTCATCCAGAAAACGACATTGAATAAGTTTTGCTGCAACCTCACAGATTTTCTGGATTGTTGGTTGTTGTTTTTTTAATATTTAGACATAAATAGACAGACAAACAGACTGACAGATTACACAGGGAGAGACAAGATTGACATAGACATTCAGACCAACACAAATAGCAATTTGCAGGAATTACCAGAGCTAATGAGATCCAGCGAGCGAGTGATTGATTTAATTAGTTAATGGTAATTTACAGTTGAAGTCATCTCAACAGTTTATGAATTTGAAAACATCAAATGAAAGAGAAAAAAAAAAATCCATTCAAAAAAAGATCAATAGTCTCCCCTGTTAGGCTTTGCTCTGTGTCAGGTTTTGATAAGTTCCATGTAGATCTGGGTTTATTTGCACTGGGGGATAGAGAGCTATTGAAATGACTGGTTCTGCTGTAACCTTTTGAGTGCCAAGTCTCGAAGATTTCCCAGCCCTGTTTCATTTGTACATACATTTACTACAACGGCAATCGGCGGAAATCCTTGACGGCCCTTGGCGCCATTAAAGGGAGATTACTGACTAAAACTGAAACCAGTGATTACTGAAGAAACAGATACATGACAATGTACAATATTTCAGGTGTATGATTATATATGTCATTTCATGACAATAGTTGTATACATAAGTGAGACATGACATGTTATTGGTGCAAGCCAGAAAATGATTGTTTTTGTGTTGTTTTTGTTTATCTCCCTTGGCCCAGCAATGGTGGCATGGTCAACTATGGTTCTCTGGCAGGTTTTAAAAAATGTTGGTATTTGGCATGTTTGTATAGCCATTGACAACCCACAGCTTGTGTTACTAGGTGGGAGTTCAATTCTGAAAACTAAGGGCTGAGTAATATTTTTTTTTTTTTTTTAAATATCATGGCTATTAAGACTGATTAGAAAGGATTTTTTGTTGTTTTTTTTTTTGTTTTGCTTTCCTGAACCATTTGTAAAATCTGAGTTAGGATAGTTGACTGTGTGGCACTCAATGTGATGTTACTTGCACGGCTTAAAGCTTGACCAATTAGAAGTGAGGAATGTCAGTGTCCGTTTGATCTAGAATAATGTGACATTTGCTAATGTGACACTTTCTGTCTCTTATTGCAGTAAATATTATGAACAAGAAGCTTTGATTGCTGATCCTGTGGATGGACCCATTTTTGCTTCACTGTTAGGTAAAATCAGAATTTACTTGACTGTAATGTGGTTTTGTTCATGTGAGAAGTCAAGCCTGGCATAGGCAGATCTTTCATAGAGTAAGGGCCAGATGTGAAGGTACTGCGGGTCAGCTTTTCTGTAAATGTCTGTTATTTATTTTGATGTTCAATTTGGAATAAAAAATTCTTGTTTGATTTTGGGGGGGGGCATCTGGGTTTTACATTTGTCTATTTATAGCTCAGTGATGGGTGTGAAAACTAATTTTCAATCGGACTCAGGGTCTGGCGAAAACTGCGGGTGGGGGAGGGTTCTGAGTTCAGATATATCTCTGTAATATTAATATCCATGGAATTAATGGTGGGCGACTTTAAAATGTGATGCATGATGGGTAAACTACTAAATTAGTCTCCATCATCAGCTTTCTGGCTGCTGAATGACAATCACTAGCACTGTATGTTTTCATAATGAGAAAAAGTAAATGTCTTGTAATGTTCTCAGTTGCCAGCACTTCAGACACCAGTAGGACAAAAATTAAATTAAAATCCTAAACTTCAAGTTTAAATGTGAGACTGCAAAAACTCTGCACCCAAGTCAACCAAAAAGCCCAAAATCTGGAATAAAAAAAAAAAAACTATTGTATTTTAGATTTGTGCCACAGTAGAGGACGCTGAGGATGATGGTTGTAGAAAATGGGAAGATGATGTAAAGTGAAGTTTGAGTTTAACTGATAATTGCGTGGCTCACCAACTTTATTTATCCGAAATGAATTACTGATGAATGTGATTTGTTTACTTGTTTTTCTACTGAATGCAGGAATGCTAAGGCATAATTAATTTGACAGAAATGCTTTGTGAACCGAGAAACAACTATGTTTAACATAAACAATCAGGTGGCCTGAATGTTTGCATTGAAAAGTTTTTAACTTCGATACATGGTCAAATAAGTCTAGGTGGTCATTCTAATATATGGATATATAATGTTATGATTTACAAAAGTTTCAGAACTGATTGACAAAGGATCGTATGTGTGACAAAACATACAAACAATAATCAAATGAAACAGATATTATATTTCCTTATTTCGCTATTTTGGAATATTGTAAAAATTCTCTACAATGTGCAGTATTAGGTGAACATTCCTCTGGAAAGCCACTGACTGATCAATTGTATACATTTTGGGACTGGCAAATAAACTCTTGGCCTGAGATTTTTTTCTGTTCATTTCCCTGCACAGTTGGCCCTTGTGCCCTGGACTACACCAAGATGAAAACATCTGACCACTACTGGACAGACCCCCCAGCTGATGAACTTGTCCAGCGACACCGCATACACTCCAGTGGGAATCATGCATTCACTTCCCCAGGCTCACCCAAACGCCAGGGAATGCAGGTAAATCATACACCACGTTAAAGTTTAATGAATAATCAAAAATTTTAAAATGTAAGAATGCTGCATCAATGAGAAGGAAAAAGGGTCTGTTTTGTTTCATTTCTATCATTATTTATTGAGACTGGAGGTGATGGACTACTGAGGTTTGACTGTATGAAATTGCACACCTCAGTTTGTCACATAATTTTATTTAATTCTGATACCATTCAGTTCCCATAGCTGACTGGGCCAACAGTATTCTAGCAAACAAAGATCTCAATTTTCCCCTAGCTTAAGGCAAACAGGTGTGTTATATAAACAGGTAAACTTAGTTGGAATGAAGAGAGAGGGACACAAATAGAATATTACCATTTGCTTCTTAACTGCAACTAGAGGAAATGTAGAACTGAATTTGTGAGTATATAGACATGAATGTCTTTTGGATATTCTTGTCATGTGAAGATTTATTTTTCTTATATGGCGGACAAGTTTGTTTCATCTTGTTTGTGTGTGTGTACAAAAATGTTATTTTAAGGCCAGTTGAATCTGTATGTTACTTGATCAGTTGGTCTGTCGTATTTCATTTGGTCAGAATTGATTCATTATTGCAACTTACATTGCATTCCATACCATTTGTTCCTGTTCTTTGCCGACTTGCTTTTTAAATTCTGATTCTCTTTTATACTGTTCTGTTCTGCATTTTCAGCCCAATTGTGGTAGTTTCACCTCTGTTTTCATCTGTCATAATTTTTAATTCATTACATTCTCATTTATTCCTCATTAATGCTCCTTTGCTCAGTACTCTTCTGTTTCCCTGAATTCATTTGTGGTGCATTGTGGGTCTTCTTTAGGTTCGCCGAGATGCCAGCAACGCCACAGAGGAAGCTCGTGACCCCAAATCTTTCCATATGTCAGCCAGAGAATATGTGGAATCTTTACATCAAAACTCGAAATTGACGCTCTTGTATGGCAAAAACAATGTTTTAGTTCAGCCCGTGAGTAAAGTTTGTTCCATTTGCTGTTATTGAACTTTTTAAAATAGTACATCAAAGTCTTATGGATTCCCGGAGGATTATTTTGTCTGCATATAGTGAGGCAAAGGGATGATTTCAGGAATAATATCTCAAGGCCAACCGTATTTGGCCTCACTACATTTTTACGGAAAACTTTCAGCTTGGCTGTGCTCCCTTGCGTTTACCCATGTTTAGACACAACATTTGATTCAAATATAGACAGTTTTTATTTCTTCAACTTGAACAAATGAAAATGTGGTTGTGGGGGCGGAAAGCCAGAAAAAAGCAGAGGAGCCAATTCTGAAATGGCCATGGTCACACTTCCTACTGCAGGGCAGCACTGGTGTTTGTTCAACTTGTTGTAGTTTAGGAACAGTTCAGAAATATTTTCTGGTTTTTCTATAGTTGAAAAATTGAGTGCGTTTGTTTCAGAGACCAGAATATCTTTAAGTGTTGTAGAATTGTTACAGCAGTCTAGGGATAGATTATCTTGAATGACTGAGGACAGAAAGTATTTTATACAGTTTACATTAGTCAGTTGCTTAAATACATGGATGTTTTTGTCTTAGAAGGAAGACAAAGAGGCCCTGGCTGGATACCTCTCTTTACATCAAAGCTCTGAAGGTCTCATCATAATGTGGACTCCCAACCAGCTGATGAATGGCTGTTGTGAGGAGGCCACAGAGGAGACAGACAGGAGGTAAGCATCCAAATCCGTTTTTGTTCACTGATTGTTTTGGTTTATCAGTTAGCTTTTCTTGTAAATGGATGTTTTTGTATTGTTGTCATTGGTTTGAACCATTAGGATATTTATTTCAGTGAAGCTTGGTTTTTTTTTCCAGAGATTTCAGAATTTGTCTTTCTGTCTTTACCATTGAGATTAGATCAGTTTTGCTTGGACTCGGATACTCTGAGTGTGGGTGCAGCCTGTCTCCGGAGTAGATGTGTACTAAAGGAAAAATGAAGGAGATCTTTGTCTTCAGTGTCATAATGTACTCACTGAGATTTGGATTGAAAGAGTTGAAACCAATGATTCACTGCATTGTTTTATTGATAAATGTCAAACCATTTTCCATATGATCATAGAAAAACTTGACTACAGTGCAGTAAGCTGAAATTCACCTGAACCTTCAGGACAATAAAATCTTTATTGTATTTTATCTTGTACATGTAATGACTAAAGTCGCTTCTCACACCAAATTTTGTGGACAGCTAGTGGAGTCAAGTTTTACCCAGAACAAACACAATCACTGAAATGGAGATCATGTTGGTTTGACAGTCTAGCAAGGCAGAAAAAGTACAAAATGTTTTACCAGCATCCCGGACACCAACTAGTCAAACTCTTCATTGAATTATGTATTGTGCAAACAAGATTTTGTCCAGTTCATGTGTTAATAGGGAGAAATACTCAAAGATTGATGCATGCATTTAGATTGTACATGAAAAATGTTCAGTTTGTCTGGGTCATCCAACACACTGCTAGCCTCGTGGTAGAATTTCGGTCACAGTTAGAAGTGAAACTTTTGATTGTATGAAGAAGGAGAATGAAAGTATGCAAAAAATAGTTTTTAACAAAATGTATTTAAAAAGGAAAGATTTAGGTGGCAGAACTTGACAGATGCATTTGCTGCTGAACTTTCAAATATGCCCAAACTAGACAGATGACAACTTGGCTGCTGAACTTTGAAAGAGCAATGTTGATGCAGGTAATGAATAAAATGAATGGAATAAAATGGCAGAGGGGGGATAAAATAAATTTAACCCTCGTCCTGTGGGAGGGGGAGAGGAGGATACTTGTAGTTTAATGATTTTATAAAAATTTTAGCTTAGTTTTTTTTTTTTTTTTTTAAAGTCTTTTTTGTGTGTGTGTGTAAATTGTGAGCTGGGAATGTTATATGTTAGTCAGGGCTGCTACTGTTCTTTTTTCTTTATTTATTTGGTGAAAGAAAAATTCTAATTTCTGCAGAGCCAATCAGCACACGTCTTATATAGGTATGATGGTTAGTTTGAACTTACAAAGGTTTTGGTTTTTAACACACTCTGTTTTCTGACATGGAAGGCAAATCTGGCAATCTGGCAATCTGGCAATCTCAATCTGGGAAAATGGGAGTCTCTGGGTAATGGTTGATTATGAACTGCAATCAAAATATTATATTTATCGAAATGGCACTGTCTATTTATATGCCACAAGCTCTTTCTGTCTGACTGAATACCCGCAGTCGAGTGCAAGGAGTGACTAAATCCATTGCCACAAATGAGGAGATAATCACTTCTTGCACTCAACGGACAATCTGGTGATGTTTTTCTGCTACATTTTCTTCAATAAGCAAACTAAACTGTTGGACGGACACTCAAACTCACCACCATGGGGAAATGTACGCTGTCTACTGGTGGTAGATGTAGATTTAAGGCTAGGGGACCGTCCTTTTTTTTTTCTTTCTTTAATAACATGACATGAGTCTTTGGAAATGAGTTACTCCATAAACACAGGGAAAAATAATAGGAAAGTAAGCTCAGCCACTCACCTAAAAAGAAATGAGTACATATTTTACTGTCTTGGCATGTTCCCGGACCCTTTGTGTTCTTTCTGCAGTTTTTGGTTCCTCCTAGATCCAGTGTTTGTGTGTGCTCATGTGACAAAAGTTGTGGAGATGAAATTCATTGAAAGTGTTTGCCTTATGACTTGTTGCCATCTCAAGATCATTTTTGTTTTACCACTTGGAGATCACAGTTTTTCTGGCCTGCCGGGAACAAAAATATTTAACCGTTCATTTTCTTTATATTGTCATTGGTCATCATCTTTTTTTTCCTCTTGTATTCGTCATGTGATCCCAAGCAAGAAATTGAAGTGAAAGTTTGGAGATCATATCTGTTATGAAATATTTCGTTATTATCCATATACTGGTGCAGTACCAGAGACGAAATCTGTCTATAAATTGCCAAACTTTTCATTCTTTTGTGATTTATTACAAGATTTCTTTATTGTTTGTTTCTGACCTGGAGTTTTACAACATGACCTTTTTGGTTTGTTTGTTTTCTTGCCAATTTTACTTTGCTTAAAAGACGAGTCCATATAGAACCAGTGTGTGCTGAGAGAACTTGCCTTTTTAGAACCACAAGCTTATCCCCTGCTGACGTTTTTCCTGCATCATTAACACGACCACAATTTATAAAGTGCTGAAGCCAGAGCAGTAATTATTGAATATACTTACCAAAGACAAGGCAGTGAAAATCGTTTGATCATGGCCTGCAGTATTTATATTCTGAAATGCGCTGTCTTTGTCCGCATGATGACTGACCATTGTATGTTGTCTTTCATTTTCCATCATTTCATTTTCCATCTTCCTGTTTTGCTGTAACTGCTTGGTTTCTGTTTCTTTCTGTCCTTCTCCTTTTTGTCTTTGCATAATGTTTGGTTTTGTTTCATTTCTTATATCCTTTCTCCTTTTGTGGTTTTTTGGTTTGCCCCATGCCCCTGCCAAGGCATCCATTCTTCCACCAACACTGTAAGGAAGAGCACCAAGTAGTAAGTAAATCACACACTGTTGGACGACATGTTTTTTTGCCTAGTTGTTGGAGAGTTTGGAGTGATGTGTACTAGCGGCCTCTAGTTAGAATGCATGCGTTGGTGTTGGTCAGTGGAGACAACTCAGATGTAGACCTTTAAATTCTTATAAACAAATCTAGGAATTCCTTACAATTTTTTATTTTTTACCCCAATTTGGCAAGTTTGTCCGCCATTTCTATTGGGTTTTTTTTTTGCAATAAAAAGTCAACATTTCTTTCTTTCTTTTTCACCTTTTAATGGGTAGAGCCATTAATCTCCAAGTGATTAATTTGCACTAAAATTATAGCAGTCAAAGTCACATCAGGTTCAGTTATGTTTGTGAATTTGATGCAGACTGACTGTCAGTAAATTGTGATTCCATCTCAAGTTTCATTTTTTTAAAATATATAAATAATGAGAAAATGAGAAAATGTATTCTTATCAGTTTTATGGGTTTTTTTGGGGATTAATTTGTCTCAGACATATGATGACTGAGTTGATAGATCTAAAGTTGTTGACAATCACCGAATGAACATTTTGATGACATCAATTTGATCACAGTTTATTTTTAAAAATTGCAACTTTCCTTTAGATTTTTAGTTTATAGACATGTCATTGTGACCTGGATCAGATTTCAACTTGCACTTTTCTGTCAGGTCAAGAGGTCACCAATATGTATGCAGGTGCAGGTCTGCCAAACTTGTGTGTTTGTTTTAATGTTTGAATTTCAGTGATTGATTAATTGATTGTTTGACTGATTGATAACTTTTGACAAGTTTTGATTAACTTTGTCATCTTTCTTGATGTATTGGTGATTTGACATTCTGCTCAGGTGAATTGTGAAGTCTCACATCTGTGAACACTGGATAGTAAGGCATGGCCATTGACAGTGGAGGGAAAATGTCTCTGTTGTTGTTTTGTTATCTGGGATCTGCTCTCTGTTGCCTAACTAAACATCCGAGTAGACTTGGCAAACACACAGATTAATTTAATGCTTATTTTTTAATGAGAAACTTTCTATTAATTGACCAGGTAATTTCGTAGTGTTTCTTGGTATTCATTGTGTGAGCTGCAATTACTGAGCACTGTTGTTGGTGAAGTGGCTAATTTTATTTCAGAGAAAATTTTGTTTTGAATTTTTAAATTGCTGGCTTTTAATGATTCCATTACTGATCATGTGGAGAGCCAGAAATTCAGCACTTGTTTCTTTATACTGTGTGGCAATGACAACCATTGCAAAAACATACAACAAAATGTTCAAAATGGTACATACTGCACCAGTACACCATATTGATGGTGTTTGTACACAGTCGACCCAGCATCCCTAAGCCAATCCCATGTAGATTTATATAGAATTTGTGAAGAGTTGGTAGGGTTACTGTAGGGTTACTGTAGGATTACTGTAGGGTTACTGTAGGATTACTATAGGATTACTGTAGGGTTATGGTAGGATTACTGTAGGGTTACTGTAGGGTTACTGTCGTGTGGAGGATTTCCTACATCCAGCTGATGGTGGCACAATGTGGTAACCAGTGGACCTAAATTGGAACTCTGGCATTCCTACAAGCAAACTTGAGGTCAATGGAATGCAGTCAGATTGACCTAGGCTTGCTGGCTGGCTGTTTATCGCAACTCTTGAATTTCCCCATCATCCTTAGCTCACTTTTGGAATGTCAAAATCTTTTATGGATTTTTGACATGTTTTAATCTATAAAGTCCACAGTTTTAGCCAGTATTTGTATCTTACAGAAAGTTGGATGTTTGATTTCATTTTACATTTAGGGTAAATTTTCTATTCCAAACTTCAGGTTCATTTTGTGTTTCTTATTTAAGTTTATTTTTTTATTTGTTTCATATTGAAGGTTAATTTTCTGTTTGGTATTTAGGGTTAATTTTTTTTTCCTATTTGGCATTGTCCTAAGCACATGTAACAGCTGGAAAAGTGTAGAAAATGAAGCCAAAACAAAATACATGTATGATGAACAAGAAACACATCATTACTTAGGAAACCTGACCAATAGTGCTCATGCTCAGTTTTAGACTTTACAGTTTTGGTTGTGTTTGACATTTTGAATTATTATGACAAAGCTTTCATGTAAGCAACAGATTTTTAACTGCTGAATTATTTATGTATATTATGAAACACCACATGCTTTGAATTAAGCCTAGAAATTGTACATGCAGCGTTCTTAGCATTTGTGCCCAGTTCTTGCTTGTCTTAGCATAAGAAGTCTTAGGAGATTGATGTTTACCTATTTGTTTTGATATTCTGAAAAGACTTAGATAATACCTGGGACATGTACTTTGCTTGTTAGGAATGAAAATGAAAATATGATTTTACACTCGGTAGAATTTGAGAAATTCTGACCTCTTCTGTTCATCATTTCCTACGATAAAAAAGATTTGATTTGGCAGATATTTTTGTTTGCAGTTTTGGCTGTGGCCTATTTTTGAACAATTTTAATATTCCCCTCTTCTTTTTTTTCCTTCAATGTTTCCAATAGATTTAGAGTTATAAGCAGAAAATTATTTAAAATAGTCTGTCACCTATGGAAAAATTCCAGCATTTCCTTTAGTTTTTATCAGTTCCTTATTTCTTGAATCTTCCTATAAACCAGACTACATTTAACCACTGTTTTATAGCCTGGTTTTGATTTGGTATCGCGATGTCCTCTTCATATGTTTGCTAACTGAAATGCTAAATATTTTAATGGAATGTGAATCGTAAAAGTTGTTTTATTATAGAATACAATAGAATCACTATATTTCTCATGATGACCTGCCTGCCAGCAAATTAATCGTCTCCCATATTAAAGTAACATACTCCTTACACATATAAGATTTAGAATATTAAACTAAACTCTGTATAGTAGGCAAGGATAAGCATAGTGAAGATCAAAATAAACCTGTGTTTTAGATTTATATGTTTTCAGTCTTGGGAAAAACTATAGCTCAAGGAGTTTGTCATCAGCACAGTGCAAGGAGTGATTATTTCCAAGTTCTCAAATAAGGAGATAATCCCTTCTGGCACTGAACTGATATTACATGCCCTGTCTCATTATGAAAGTAATGAAGTGTATCCTCTTTCTTCTTTCCCCCGTGTCCGTCAGCCAATACTGGGAGTTTGCCATGACTATCTATGTAGATGAGATTGTCTACATTCACTGCCATCAACAACGTAAGTGTCTTACAGTTTCATCAGATCTGTCTTTACATGTTGATCAGAACAACATAAGGTGTAGGTTGCTGACCTGCCAACACTCCCTCATTTTATAGGAGGGTATTGTATTTAGCCACGTTGTGGGGAAAAAATGACAAGTTGCATGATAAAAGCTAGTCCATGCAAGACAGTACGCCACACATCATGTACATTAAACTAATCTATACAGTGTACATTTTATGGCTTGTGAAGTGTGCAACAATGAAATTTGTATTCCTCTCTGTACAGTCATCATAATCACAGTTTCTATAAGGTGAACAATAGTTTTGGTTTGCCTTTACATGACTTGGGTATTTGATGGTGCCTGTTGAGGTCTTCCATATTGTAGTGTCATATAGTTGGCAGGTCTTGTTTTTTTCTGCTTTGAAAATGAATGACACTGACATGTAACAAAGACATGACATTTTGTAATAATTTGAATGAGTCAGACAGACAAAGGATAAATGCTGGACAAACCAGGGATGAATATAATATTGTGTTTTATCCATGAATATTTAATGGGTACAGTTTTGCATCATTTGTTGTGTGTGGGGGGGGGGGGGGGTCGTCTCTAGTGAGTTTCCAAGAGCTAGGATTGGGGGAATTTTCAAAGCCAGAGAAAAAAATTAAGTTACAGAAATATATATGTAAGAGAGTGATGTAAATTTTTTTTTTTTTTAATTTAACCTTCATGGAAAAAATGTTTTCATTCTAAATTGATCTTAATTTATCATTTTTCTCCACCTATTTACCAGTTTGTGTTAAAGCAAACTGATTGAGCATTCTGTTACCA
This sequence comes from Onchidella celtica, assembly GCA_963931925.1. Taxonomy (NCBI): domain Eukaryota; kingdom Metazoa; phylum Mollusca; class Gastropoda; order Systellommatophora; family Onchidiidae; genus Onchidella; species Onchidella celtica. The sequence goes on along the minus strand of OZ007576.1, from coordinate 1,682,886 downwards.
TCAGCTGAACCACACTGCAACACAAGAAGAGGGATGAACTTTTGATCATGAACTTTGAGGTCACCAAAACTGTACGACATTTGAACACTGCCAGCTGCCATGGCAATTGCCACAGAAGTTTAATAAATGATGGTGTAAAAATTAGTTTTCTCCTTGCAGATGAATTGGATTTGACCATTGGTGATCAAAGTTTTTCTTGTCATTGATTCTTGTTTTTAAATAGTGAATGTTTTTGCATTTCTTGTGATTGCCATACTTCCAGAGATGACTTAATCTCTGCATGTATATCTTTTAGCTGACTGCCGAGGTACTGTTGTCCTTGTGGGTCAGGATGGTGTTCAAAGGCCTCCAATCCACTTCCCCAAGGGAGGCCACTTGCTTTCCTTCCTCTCCTGCCTGGAGAACGGCTTGCAGCCAACAGGTCAGCTTGACCCGCCCTTATGGTCTCAGAAGGGCAAAGGTAAAAACACGGGCAAGTGATTGACTTTCTTCTCTTATCTCCCTTGCTGCCCTTGACCTTGATGATATTTTAAGTTACTTTATTTTCTTGACTGTTGTGGTGGCTATTGTCTCGTGACGTACATTTGGATCCAAGGGTCATATTTTCACTGAATTTTCAACTCTGGCCGACAAAAGACAGCAGAAGAGAGATGCCTTGAGTTATTTCATCGTGACGGATATTTGGCCAGCAGAAATTTAGCATTAATGTATGAAATAACCACATTTCTACATGCTTTGTTGCTATGGCAAACAAATTTGAAAGAAAATATATGGAAAAAGAACTTTGGAATTCCACAGGTGAATGGATTGTATGCATTGGTAAAGCTGAGTAAACTGTGGAAGAAATGTTTAGCAGAACTTCACGTGAAGAAACGAGATTAACTCTTTTAAGCCCCAGCAAGGTACACTGCATCACTGGAGCTGCATCAACAAGTCAGTGTGGGTCAGTCGAGCAGACCTATATATTTGCTCAATGCCTCACCAGGGCTAAATTTGTGTAACATTTATTCATGTCTCTGGACAAAATCTACAGGTTTATGTTATTAAATATTGAGTATTTTTAGGAGGATGTGAACCCTTGCCCTTCCTTCTTTATGTGTTATAGCAGTCAGAATTGAATGTGAGGGAAACATGTCAAACTCTGTCCCACTGTAAATTGCATGGGTAGGAAATGTCCTCCTCCTCAAGATTTTTGCCCATCCTCAGCCTGCGGACATTCATGTATCATCCTGTATTCATAAAAATATGAAGTACGCAAGTTTACAGCTCAAGGTTCAGGTCTGTCAAATGGCTTCCGTCCATTTTCAGCCCTTGAAAGATTTTCCAATTCCCACCTATAAAAGAATGAAAAGAGTAAAGAGATTCATGTTCGATTGTCTGAGGGACCATGAATCCTACAAACCTGACAGGAAATATGACCTTGTGGCATTCACCTCTTGTTTTTGTACTGGTCTCATTCTGGCATGTGTGTGTGGTTTTTTTGTGTTTGTGTTTTCATTTTTTTTTTTTTAAATTTCATACTCACATGTATGTACCAAATCTTGTCTTGTTGTTCCATCAACCTGTGCGTGTATGATTAATTTCACAGACCGCAGACACCTGCAAGTTATACGTTCTCGAGTAAACATCTGTACAGGCCAGCCCTTATTTCATCTTTATCAATATCTCGGCACCTTCTTCCCCGTTAGAATGAATGTTAGAATGAATGTTAGAGTGAGAGCTTCATGTGGGCTAAATTTTGTGTCTGGCTTGGCAAAATGTCTTTGTGTCTCATATATATATATATTTTAACTGTACGTATATGAAGAGCGTTTTTCCAAAACTGGGTAAGTGAAATTTTGCAAGAGTTATGGTCCCTTTCAGGTGGCCATTCAAACTTAGTGTAAGACGCGGTGTAAGTGGTCATTTAAAATTTGCTATGTCCTGTCTTTATCCCAAGATTAAGACGGGACATAGCAAGTTCTAAATGAACACGTAAACTGCGTCTTACAGTAAGTTGAATGGCCACCTGAAAGGGGCCACAACTCTTGCAAAATTTCACTTACCCAGTTTTGGAAAAACACTCGTCATATCCATGAATGTCTGTATGCTAAAACTTTGAGGAGATGATGACAGTAACAGGTTTCCACATACCCCCCCCCCCCCCCTCCTCAAAGCCCTTCCCCATCCCCTCTAATTGATGAACCATAAAATTATCAAGTTTCATTGGGAAAGTTTTCTTTCATTTGGTAGCCATTCATGCCATGAGTTCATGAAATCTGAGGTAGTACCCAAGTTTTACAGCCATTCTGTCAGATCCCACATTATATCCAGATTCAGGAAAAGTGAATTTTGGAACAGTGAAGCTTTTGTCAGGGTTGATTCTTTCTCTCTGCATTTTTTGTTTTGTTTTGTTACATAGTCTTGAAGCTCCAGCAGCTGTCTTTCTTACAACTGTGTCAGTATTAAGAAATATTTGTGTACAATTGTCCTATATCACAATGTGACCAGTGCTTGATCATGTCCCCTGTTGATTTCCTGTCATGGATTGTGTAACAGTATCTTGTCTAAACGTGTTTGCAAAAGTTAATGCCCTGGTGATGGTTCCATGCAAGTGCCCCATGTTCCATACAGTGGTGTCCCCAGCAATGTAATGTTTAGTACTGGTCCATACAACTTGACACTGGGAGTCAAGCCCTATACAGCAGTGTTCTATGTGGTCATGTTCCATACAGCAATGTTCTGTACAGTCATCTTCCATACAACAATGTTCTGTATAGCCATCTTCCATAAAGCAGTGTTGTATGTGGCCATGTTCCATACAACAATGTTCTGTGTACTGCTAATTGTGTTGCATACAATATTTTTCTGTGTGACCATCTTCTATATAACATTGTTCTGTATAGTCATGTTCTAATCAACAATATATCGAAGGGTGCCTGCACAAAGACCGTATTGCCAGTTTTGTAAATTTTACAGGAGAACGATTTGAAAGTTTGACATGAAGTATCAAATATCTGTTGTGACCTTTAAATCCTCATCAATAATTAGGCCAATTAATTCGATAATGGAATTCACATCTTGTCAAATTGTAGTACTTACCAAGCTGAAATAGAATATGCAAAAAAACAAAAATCGAAAATTTTGGAGTTACGGTGTTTCCGCAGGCAGGATACGTTCTGTAAAGTCATGTTCCATGCAACTGTTTCATATACAACCGCATGTATTATCCCATATTATAGGTGGGTGGTTGGTGAGCGCTTCTGGTAGGTTCTCCTTCTGTCCTATCGTTGTTATATTCTGTCTGTCGTCTTGCTTCTTCCTACCACAGTCTGACCATTATTGTGTCCACGTGCTTTCTTAAACCTAAAACCCAAACCCACATTATAATTCATGTATTTTCTTTTCCAATATTTCTCCATAAAGCAATGCTCCATGCAGCAAAGTCACATCCAGCATGCAACAGTCTTCCAAATAGCCAGGCCATATACAGCATGCAAAAGTCTTCCAAATAGCCCTGTCACATCCAGCAAACCCCAATCTTCCAAATAGCCAGGCCATATACAGCATGCAAAAGTCTTCCAAATAGCCCTGTCACATCCAGCAAACAACAGTCTTCCAAATAGCCAGGCCTTATACAGCAGACTATGCTAAACAGCCATGTCCATTACTACAGGCTGTCTCAAAAAAAAAATTGTTTCCCCACTTTGAATGTTATATACTTGTACAGTGTCAATTAACATGATCTAAGATTTATAATATAAGTTACACAGGACAAATGCGTAATTATTTAAGTTATCGCGTGTGTTCAACTGATGGTTGTTCTAGGCCAAACACTGATGACAAAACAGTTCACCGTTCAATAGAATTGCAAACAACATTAAGCAGTTCATTAGTGTATACATATGTTTGTGACACCTCGTCTACCGTCTCTTGTATTTCAGGCAACAGCAATATCATATTGTGACGGTGGTTCTTGCTTGTTCAAATCCGCTCTTTGCGGCAGTTGAGAAATTCGACATTAAACATTTGCAGCTTTAATTAGAATAAATCGCAACTGTGAAACATCTTGATTAGTGTCACAATAAATTTTAAGCAAGTGTCAAAGTGTTCATTTGTTATACTTCTTCTTCATACTAAAAGATCTCCAGTTTTTCAGAAAATAGAGACAGAACAAACAAGAATTAGGGTCGGGATATTTTACTGTTTATCTGTTGTTGTTTGTTTTTGTCTCTTCAATCCCAGCAGCACATGTGCAAGTTGATGGCACAGAATCAGTAAAATGTCACAGCCACTCGAGTTAAGAAAATTTTTGCAAAATGAGAGAGAAAAATTTACCATTCTGTTAAAAAATGATAACACACAAAACAGTCGGAATTGGCAAAAATCAGAGATTCACAATTTTGAGCCCACACATTCATTTTGCAGGATTTTCTGAACTTAAGCAGCTGTGATAGATTACCAGGTCTATACCTCGGCCTCACAAATCTGTATTCTCTTGCTGCTTCTGACATCTCTGAGAAACATCCAGATTTTAAAATTTGCTGAAGGTATTGAAGTGTGGACAAGTTTAGTGGTTGTATGGATGAGTGAAACAACTTGGGGTTTGATGACGCAAGAAGCTCAGCTGGATCATGGTGTTGTTGTGCTCTAAATGAAAGGGAATCCTGGTCACACACCATTCCCTTCTTTGGCTGGGGCCCCACACGGGACTTGCTGGTGGACGCAGTCTTGTCTTAGTCTCCTGCTCCCATCAACTTTGCAATGTCTTCATGTCTCGCATGAATGCGAACCTTTATTCCTTTGCCTAAATTTTAAAAAATGGGACACGACTGCTACACAAAAAAGTCATATGTGGGCGCGCAACAGCTGTACTGCCTCACAAGTCTATAGGATTTGTGTGGTAATTGTACAGCATTTTTCCTCTTTTCCCCTTGGGTGGTTGGTGGGCGTCTCTGGTAGGGCCTTCTTTCTATCCTAGTCTTCTGTTCTTCTGTCTATCATCTTGCTCTGTCCCCACAATGTGATAATTCCTGTGTCCTAGTGCTTTCTCCAAACTCACAGACAAACTCAAACTCCATCTTTTCCCATTACCGGACAAAACTTAATGGTTGCTTTGACATAGTTTAGAGCAACATTTGAAGAGAGATTTGATGTCATTGGAGAAGCTAGAAAGATGCACAACAATTGGACCGTTGAATGTCGCATTTCTATGTTTAGAACCCTGTGCTTTCAGTATTACTGTATTATTGCTGTACCATGATACAAGTTTTACTGTACTCGTCTTTTTGTGATCAGTGACATAACTTACTGTACTCATCTTTTCTTAGGTAGGCAGGGCAGAGGTCATTCATCATTCATAGTTCATCATTCACCCTTAGAGGATGAAAAAAAATAAGTCAGGTAACACAGCAGGTCACATTATCACATTACCTGTTCATCGGTTATCATTCAAGGTCAGCCCCCGGAGTTTATCACACATCAAAAGGAAACTTTTTTTCATCATTCAGCATAAAAAAATACATGTTAGGCTAGCATTTGTGAGTACTGCAGACCTGCTCAGACTTTAAATTTGGCAATATGATGACACATATTGGAACAATCCACACAATTGGTGAAAGATGATTTACGTTAAATTATGAATGATGAACAACCTTGGGCTGCCTGCCGTATGCAGTGCTGTTGGTCTAATTGTACTCACTGTGTCTTGCTCAGTGCTGTCGTGTAAGCCCCATTTTACTCACAATATGACCACTACAGTAATTTAAATGTTTTACTGTACTCATCATGTTCTGCTCAGGTTGTTTTTTATCAGTGTTTAATGTTTTGTTATATTTTAGCTGACAATCTGAAAGATTTAAATAATCAGCCATGAAAGTTGTGAATAAACCACCATAAAATCTCAGCTGTGTGGATATTTTAAGAACAAAGTGAATGAAACAGCACATTGTAACATTTAGATGTAAATATATCATGACAAAACTTCAACTTACCTGAGACAAGCCACAGTCAGTCAACCTGCTGTCTATCTACACTATGGACTTGTCAATTCTGCAAATTCATTTATTGCTACCTGTCTTTCATGTGTTTTACTGTAATCTGTGGACTTTTATTTCATTATTGTCTCGTGTAAATTGTGCTGCAAACAAAATATTTTCCTTGCAAAGATGAAATAAAGGCATTTATGAACATTTGGCAGTGGGCTTGAACCATTCTGAACCTTTTAGTAGCGAACATTTTAATTGAGATAGAAATTTTTGTCAGTCGGTGAAATGAAATTTGGGCATTGGCCTGTAGAGACCAGAATTTCTGATATTGATATCTTTGCTCTTACGCCAAACAATCTTTCATTTTTCAGTATTTTGTTTTATTCATACTTGTGCAAAATTTCATATATCAGTGTACCGTACTTAGGCTTCTCAAATTACACCACACTTTTGTATCAAAATGCAGGTCATAAGCAAATTGGTTTGATAAATTTCACTATCTGAAGTTCTACAGTGACCTAAATTGCCTAAGATTTTGTATGATCCAAAAATTTCAAGCATTTTGTTCCATAGAAATATTTAATTTTGATTACCATTATTTTTCATTGTTATGCAGAAGCTCTGAGTAAATTATTCCCTAAGGAGAATGGTATTTATAGGATACAAGAGTTAACCCATTGCACAGGTTTTCTAATTTCTAGTTACAAACTTATGTTATAGCTGAGATATGTGATAACAGATATGAGGAAGTATTTCTTGACCACTTTACCAGCCTTTTGTCCACTTTGTCTGGACCTGGGTCAAGATTACAGGATCTGTACTTTCACTTTGTGGTTGTTGTTCAGGTTTGTAGCATGTACATACGTCATCACACAGTCTGTGTGCCATAGTTTGACTGCTCGTACCATCCTAAAAGGTCCTATCCCATGAAACTTTGTACTCACCAATATCTAACCATATGTACAAACAGGCAAAGTGTTTCCCAAGCTGCGGCGTAAAGGCAGTCGTCTGTCCAGTAGCAGCAGCACCAGCAGCGGGAGTACCACCAGCATGGAGGAGGACGAGGCCACGGATTACGTGTTCCGCATCGTTGCTTCTTTCAAACCTGACATGCTTAGTGAGTAACTCAGTCTTCACTTCATCATAATGTTGGAAATAGAGAGATAAGATTTTACCCTTATGGCTTAACCCTCTGGCAGTTTTCAGATACAAGAAAAAGTATTACAAATGGCAAAAGTTTCTTCTAAAGGCACTAAAATGAGTTAAATTCTGCTAAATTGGCTGCAATTGTTTTATTAAGTTATGAATTGGAAACATTTTAGACCTGAGTCTGATGTCATGAGGTTCATTGTTGTGATTTTGTCTTCTATGTTGTGATGTCAGCAATAGTCATGGAAAGAATGAGAGGGCCGCATTACTCCTAGAATCCAAGGTCAAATACCTGCAGGTCATTTCTGTAGTCTTTTGTCACCAAAATAAAAAAAAAGAAACAGTTAAGTTTTTGTTTTTTCTTTTTGTTTTTTTATTTGACAATGACAATGCCGTCCTAGATCCTCCCATAGATTTAAAAGACGTTTTTGTTTGTGGCAAATTTTATGGCCTGTGGGCATACATTCACTGCATGTATTAGAAATAGGTCTTTCAGTTCGGGCGCAGTTTCAGATTTTGTCCCTGTTAATTCATTGCTATGGAAACATTTTACAATTTTTAAACCTGTTTGTACATGGTATGTCAATACATGTCAGAGATCAAACAGATTCTGAAACTTGCATTTTTCACCTTTAATGAGCGACCGACTTTGCTTCCAGTGGATACACTGCAGGCTACAGTTGAGTGACTCTTCAGCCAGCTTTTCATGCCATAGGTTTGCATTACACACTGGACACTCTATATATATATACATACAACAGCATTCAAATATTCCTGTGTTATATTCTCTTAATAACCCATACACTGATACCATTTGCCATGCTGTTGGTTTTCTAGGAGAATTTACCCCAAAGTTACCCCAAAATTGTGGGTTTGAGGTGAATAATTACTATGAAATATGAGAGCATTCAGAGGGAAGATGAGATGCATGAGCCACACCATATGAAAAGGATAATCTGCCAACATTGAATATTTCTTATTTTGTGTTATTGTTATGAAATAACATGGAAATGTGTTGCTTCCCTTTAACTCCCTCACTCATTCCCCTTTTCCCAACAGCACCAGAAATGTTGGATCCCAAAGCACCCAAATCCCCAAGATCCCCAGTATCTCCAGAAAGATCCCCCTGGCCTGTGAGACGCCAGCTACCCCCGAGCCCGTTGGTTCGTTCCTCCGTGCAGTCATACGCTCGTACTCAGGAAGAACAGAACAACACATGCTTGGTGCAAGCGTCCAATGACTCAGCACATAGGTACTTTGAATATCTGTACGTAAGTTGTTGTAAATCTGTATTTGGTTCTTGCACTCACTCGTTCTTACAGTCTTGCTTAGACTTAGCAGCATAAAGCAATCTCCTAGTGACAAGTTGAATCTGAGACCAAACAGTCTATTCAGTTAAAAACTCCAGTGGCTGATAATATCAGTTTTTCCCGCAAAGAGAAATGGCATTCAGTGAACAAACAGAACGGAAACCCCAAACAGCCAGAGTGATGAGAAATGTCAGGAAGGGCAGCAATGGGCGGGGCATCATAACGGGAGACAAACCCTACAAAGCAAGTCTGGGTGAGCACAGTGGCAACGGAAGAATTTCTGATGCCTTTGCTCAGTCCACCCCTCTTTGCAAAAAAGAAAAAGGGGTGGGGTGGGGGACGGGGTTTGAATCTGATAATCATTTCTAATGTGCTGCTACTGGCCACAAACAACATGAAAGTTAAACAAGTTAAGATTTGAAACAATCCTAGTGAAATAGGACACTCTGTTTGTGTTCTCCTGCAGCCATCATTGTCTTTGGTTCCGTGAATAAGTCAGAACTTCAAATACTTTAATTGCATGATGTAGAGTTTAAACAGTAATTGTCAGTATTGCATAGAGCTTTTAGAAATCATATGGAGGTCAGGTATGAGTGAATTATACGAACTCAGTTCTGACAAAATTTGTATGTGACACATTTTAGGTTGCTACTGTTTAAAGTAGAACGAAATGTTTTGCAAAAGAAAAATTTTGACAGAACTGAGCTGCAGTAGTTGAAGTCCCGGCATTTGATATATGGTCACAAATTTTTTTATTTTGCATGTGGTTATTTTAGGATTTTCAAATTTTTTTGCATGCTTTTCTTTCATTTTTAAATCCAAGTTCACAGTTTTCTAGTATTTAACCAAATGACTTTAATGTGCTGTATGTGGTAGAAATTGCTAGCTTTGTATGACCTTTCTTTACTGGTGCAGTGTTTTTTTTTCTGTCAGGATTTTGGTTATGTCTGAAGTTGTGTATGTTAGGGTGATAACTTTATTGAATGAATATAGTTTGTAGACAGAGCAAACATTACATTCACATGTGTTGTACATTTGTAATTTATCTTTTAATTCAAAAGCAGTAAAATTTGTATTTGGTTGAGTAATCCATGGATATCTTTTGTTGATTTCCTGACAAACTGCCCTTTATCCACCCCTGCATGAGTGATGCCGGTTGAATTGGTCAAACAGTCAAATTTCCGTGAGCTTTTTGTACTCAGTGCTTGGGCTTGGTTGGAATTGTTTTGTTGGTGGCTTTGTTTTTTTTTGGTTGGGCCAGTAGTCAGTAGCACTGCGAGTCAAGTCTGTTTTGGCCTGGTGTTAGTTTGAGATTTGGACCGTTGGGTTATACAGGACATCAACGTATTCATGAGACTAAAATACATCTGTCTCCTTAGTTGATTGAAAGGAGGTTCAAGCCTGAGACAAAACCAATACAAAACAGATCTTTTTCAGTGGGCTGGGAACTTTACTCTTTCCATGCCACGTTTTTCAGGTCTGTGCCAGATTAATTTCCGATACTAAAATCAAATCCATGGTGGCTTATTTAAACAGCCTATAACAATGCAATATATTATTAGTGAAGAAAGGGTCATGTATTATATGTCACTTTGTTGGAAAATGGATCAGCTATGTGGAGAAAGTAAGAAATTCATGAAAAAGGGACAAATAATTGTATAGGGAGCAAAGAAAGAGGAGACATTCTGAAACGGGAGATAATTTTATTCATAATTTTTTGTACTCAGATCAATCCAGAGTAGTCAGGTGTGTTGCTGTCCAATTATCGCTGCATGTAATTCCTAGTGTATCCATTTATTGATGTATAGGTTTTACAGAAGTGAAATATCTCAATTAGTTCAAAAGTAATGGCATTTTTAGTGTTCCTAGTTCACAGATAAAAAAAATTGAAAAAAAAAAAAATCACAAGTTTGAGAAAAACGCTTTGCCAACAATGAAAACTCCACTGACGCATCAAATTTCGCCACCAGAAGGTCGTTCTAGTTTTTATATAAACTTATGTTGATATAAAAACTCGAAACGAATCTTGTACAAAACAATATAAGTCAGCGCCGATTCATGGGCGATTGGCACAGATTCGACAGGCGGAAGCACCGATATATCGGCCATCGGCATAAGACTGGTTTTTAGGGTTTTCAGGTTTTTTTTTTAGCTGAATTTTGAGAGCTGTGATTTCTGATCCTGGATCATTGCGAAGAGGTGCAGTGCTGCTGGAGGAGTGTAGTTTTGACGTGCATGGGTTTTTTTTTGGGGGGGGGAGGGGGGGGTAATTTATTTGGCAGTACAAACAAAATAGTCCTACCTAATGTGTTGTCACAGAGTTAACTATTGTGTTGTAGTGGTTATCCATGTAGAAAACTTTCTGTCATATCTTTCTGTTCCCACAACACTGCACCAGATTGCATTTAAAAATCTGTCATGTTATATTGTGCTGCTTCACCCTTATTTAGTCAGTGCTTTGTGTAAATATAAACATATCTGTCATGGATATCCATTTGCCTTTCTGCTAAATGTTTCATCAGTAATAAACTAGATCTAAATGAAATCTATGGAATTTTTTGTTGTTGCCAAAATAAGCTCAATTTTGAATCTTCAGTATCAGGTACCTTTTAGTATCAAGTATATCAGCATCAATTTCCTTTATGGTTTTTGTCCATCTCTTCACCTCAACGCATGCTCCAAACTTATAGGATCTGTGCAATATTTAAAAAAATATTAAGTAGTCCTCTATTTTTGGGAGTGAATAAGGAATAAATGTCAAGTTGAAAAATCAATTCAGAGCTTTAGTTGTCCATTTTTCCTAAACTCAGTCACCCCATTTGTTGGTTCCTGGATCTTTGCTTAGTTAAAGCAGATTCTCCTCCAGTGAAACTACATGTAGATCTCAAGTTTCATATGTAACATGACACAGGTAGATGTGAGTGTCCTATCAGTTTCTTTCACACATGTGATGTCAAATAATCACCTGCAACTTTTTTCTGTCCAGAAATCACATCAAACAGCTGTGTGACACAATGACAAAACAGATTATCTCCAGAGCATTCTATGGATGTAAGTTTTTGCTGGTCGAACTAACAAACTTGCTGTCATTGACATCATAGAAAATCTTCCTGCAGACTTTGTGATAGTAATATTGTAGAATGAAGACTTTCTTACAAAATTCATTGCTATAGCAAGATTTTGGCATTTCAAGAAAAGAAGAAAGTAAATTTGCATTTTATTGGCTAAGAATGACTGCAGGGAAAGTTTTAATACTAGTGAAGATTTAGGTTCATGCCTTTTTGTGTTGAAAGCAACCCAATATTTGTAAGAAATTGCCCCCATAAGCCAAGGAAAAGTAGTTTACAATTAATCCAGTGACAGCACAAATGACAATGTTGTTTGCTCAGGTAATCACTTGTATCTGTGAGGAACTTGTGCAGACCAAGTGTTACCAGATTCTGTTCTTTGATTCAGATGTAATTGCCTCATCTGTTCGTTGCCTTTTCTGTCATTTGCAAAGTCATTATTATCACAGGTTTCCAAAACTGGATAGAAGATTTTGTTATTCTATTTGTTTCTAAGTTTGTTTCATTTAACAGATCACACATGTTGACTGGATTACATAGTTGTGTTAAGTTTGCTCTGAGAGTGTAAAATATGATTGTGTCTTTTAAATTTAACATGAGAGTCCTGAACGTTCTGTACCTTGCAGGGCTTGCCCACTGCCGCCACTTGAAGACAGTACGTACACACTTGTCAGGGTTGGTTTATCACACTATTGTTGCTGTGGATGATCCAGTGGATGCTAGTCAAGGTCTGACACCCGAGATATGGGAAAAATTGTGCAAAAATGGAATTGTGAGTAGTTTGTGTTTTGTTTGACCAATGTATCTGTGTTACGGTAGTTGTGCAGTCAGAAACCTGAGGATCAACTGACCTTCATCCTGCTCGCATTTTGCATTGTGCTAAAAAGTTCACAATAATGACATCTGTTTTCTTGTAAATACAACAAGAGATAAATCCCACAGTTGGAACAAGCAACGTGCCAAGCTTAGAGTCAGCACCCAAGCAGAAACTTTGTAAATATTAACTACCTGATCAATAATAACCCATTTCAAAAGCTCACCCTCTGAACCACAGATACTGTTGAACTCACTAAGCTGTGAACCATATCTGATGGTCACACAGATAGATGGTGAGTAACAGTGAGGTTGGGTGCACAATCTTTATGGAACAGAGCCCCAAAAAAAGTATTTGTGCAGTTTGACAGGAATAAATCTCTACAGAAAAACTGGAAGTTACAGGAAGAAAATTGACAAACTCTGGGTTTTTGCTTGGTCCCACAAACATGACTTTATCAGATGGGAGGTTTTATCCAGTTCTCTATCAATATTTGTCCCTTCAGTTCTCCATCAATATTTGTCTCTTCAGTTCTCCATCAATATTTGTCTCTTCAGTTCTCCGTCAATATTTGTCTCTTCAGTTCTCCATCAATATTTGTCTCTTCAGACAGTTGTACTTGTCATCTCCAGGTCACAGATTCAGGTGAAGTGTACAGATTGGTTTACTATGGAGGAGTGTCACATGAACTCAGGAAAGAGGCTAGTCAATGTCTCATTTTTTTCATACAAAGCTGTGGTTGGCAGCGGACAATTTACAGTAATACTACCCAACGATAAATCAAATCTGAGCAGCAGATTATTTCCATTTTCATATTTACTGTCATTACATTCACAACCTGCATTTCAGTGACTTTTGCTAAAGCAGAGAGCTATGTATTTTACAGTTCAATCATTATAATGCAAGCAGAAAAAAGACAAATGCTATTGTATTTGGTATTTGAGAGCTTGATGATTAGAGGAAACAATTATTACAACATGCTTCTGGCAAAAGTCTTGGATTCACCAGCACAAAAATTTTGACAGAGATAATGACCAAAAACATCACAAGCTAATCTATTTTATCTAAGTGGCTGTGGGTAAAGAACTGGAAGATTGTTTTGTTCTGATAGTGCAAACACCTTGCAAGTTTTCCCGGTGGAACAGATAGAGAAAAATATTGATGCTCTCAGATACCAAAATCACCAGGCGTAAAAGGATCAACTTTATAGGAGGAAGAGAACAAATAAACTTAGATATTACATACAGAAGAGCAAATAGAGATAGGCAATTTGATCACAGTTGTTGTTGTTGTTGTTGTTGTTTTTTGTTGTTTTTTTTTTTTTCATTTTCTTTTTTATTGTCTGATGATATTTATAATATGTTGGTAAACCTGGTGTAGAATTATTGTTCCACTTCTATCTCTACCAGAAAAACAAACGAAAAATTTGGCAGTTGGACAGTTTGTGCTAGAGATCAACGATGTACACAAAGTATATACAGACAGTCTGAGTATGCCAGGATTGTGAAAGTTGTTGATCTAACACTGAATTGTCATAAGTCAGTACCAAATGCTAGTCATTTTTCCTGACCAGAGTCTGTTTATTAATTATTTCTCCCCAGGTTTGGCCATACCTGCTCGGTCACTATAAATTTGGCAGCTCCCCAGAAGAACGAGTGGGCCTGGAGCAAGCGGTCAGGACAGAGTATGAGAAGGTCATGTCTGAATGGTTGGCTGTGGAGGCCATCATTCGCCAGAGAGACAAAGAGACTATAGCAGCCAATTTGGCAAAGTTGTCACAGGAAAGCACAGATGGTCACATACCACTCGTACGCAAGGATTCTAGTCTTAGTAATGAGGTAAAAGACAATTAACATTTATTGTTACAAAGCTTACAATGTGTGGCCAAATTGGGTTTTGTAATCACCGTGGCTTTCTTGGAAAATATAGAGGTTAGAATTAGGGTTAAGTTTACATTTAGTGGGACCAACAGCTATAAGCTGAGGCTTTCAGGAAACAAAGATAAACTCAGGTTTAGCCAATCACTGATCTAGCTGAGTCAGCAACAATTTTCTGGTCGACGACGTGGCCACAGTAACTTTTTCACAAATTGCCCAAAAGGTTATCAAGAAAAATGTCATTGTGAGGTTTTTGGATACACAGCGGCCCTACCGTCCTCTGCCAGTTATTTGTTTTGTGTAGTGACCTTGACATTCCTATGACCCTTTTTCATAATCCATTACGTTTTCCAGTGCTGCCATCATGGTTGATCTTGAAATTTCTCATTATGTGAGAAGGCTTTATTCAGTGACAGTAGCATCGCTGCATCATTGAGATGCAGGAATTGGAAAACTGAGGAATAGTTTTTCCAGGAAATGGAATTATTTCCTGATCATTTATTGTTTGAATATCATGCTCTAGATGTTGTCAAGCCCTTGTTCTGTCTGCATTGCACCCCTACACCTCTCCCCCCACCCTCCTTACACCACAAAGTTAGTAGGATAGTTTTTCAGTTTTACACGTTGAATCAGATTGATGCAATGTTTCGGACAGCTGATGGACATGAAATAGAGAGTTAGGAAAAATCTATCACGAGCTTTTCTCTTTCTTCCCAGGTTTTTGTTTCTTTTGAATCTGAGGAACTGTCCCGGCCAGAGACTGTGGTGGAGGAAAGTTCAACAGCCCGCACAACTCCGTCATCAGAACGGAAAATCAGCATGGAACTGTCCATCACCTCCGCCAGTGTTGACAGAGCTGTGGGTGCAGATACACCCCCAATACCCATCAGGAAGACTAACTCTGTACAGGACAGTCCAGACGATGGTCTTGGGGACTCTATAGCCCGGGGAGGATCTACAACCACTGAGACGGATGGATATGGCAGGTGGTTATCTCTCTTTGGTTTCATTTCTTTTCTCTATTCAGCCAGACGTGTCTGTTTGAAATCATGATTTGTAGTTAGACAAAATTTTCTGGATTTTAGCGCCGACAATGAAGATTTATCACTGTTCAATATGAAGACAACATCACATGATAGATCAAGTTGGAGAGAAAAAAAACCCACAAAGAAGCCGTCAGATGGCACTATGGCATAGGTCAAAGTTGAAGTGTGGCCAGAGAGAAGAAATAGGAGCAAAAGTTTAAGTTTACAAGCCCCTCTTTAGCAACAAACAGTAAAAAATTACAAAAGATTTTTTGAAAAATAATGGGAAGTTCAGTGGACCATCATGTTTAACGACACTGCCA
This sequence comes from Onchidella celtica, assembly GCA_963931925.1. NCBI lineage: Eukaryota > Metazoa > Mollusca > Gastropoda > Systellommatophora > Onchidiidae > Onchidella > Onchidella celtica. The sequence goes on along the minus strand of OZ007576.1, from coordinate 1,667,354 downwards.
GTAGCGAGTTTTTTCTACTGTATGAGCTATATAATAAAATACTCGAATAACGGCAATCGATAATCAAAGCACCTGCTATATCGAGAGAATTAATTTCGGGTGTGAACGGCAAATGGTGGGGGCGACCACAGAACAATGTGTTGACAGTCGGTCCAGTCAAACAATAACAGCATGCATTGTTCTTTGTTTGTTACTACACGCCCGCCTTGTGAGTTGTGGCCCCACCTGGTTATCTCTCTCTTAGACCTAGTATGCTTTCTCTCCCTACTGACCATGTGCCGTGACAGCACACTACACACAGCCAACTCAAAGTGATGACTCATCATTCACTGAGGCAAACTGTGGGGCAGGCCATGAAGGCTGCAACTGTGTAGCTTTGTCAGACATGTGCACTCTCTGGTCACTACTTGTGATGTGCAATAATTATTACATGTAGCACGGTCTTTGGTCGTAATTGATCTCTGAGCGGCATATGCTCTTTGTCTACACCGGGCTTCGTGACCACATGCCTACACTCCCTGTGTCACAAACATGGTGGCCAGTCTATTCCCATACTTTGAATGATACCGCACAGGAAACCACTGGAAACAAACGTACTCGTCTGTCTCTAACTTTTGCATCTGACTCTCTTGTAATTTGATCGAAACATGGCTACTGTCAGCACAAAAAGATGAAGAAAACACAAACAAAAAAAACAGCACTGACACCAAACCTGAGATCTGCCGTCAGTTTGATATTACATATACGTTGATGTACAGGACATGCCAACTATGTGGTAACCATTAAAATACCTCACTATTTTTCATGGTTACCTCCCTTGTGAGCATGTCTTGCACATAGTTGGGTATTTGAATCCTCTGCCTTGTCTTTTGTACACTTTCCAGGAATAGCGAGACCTTGGGTATAACGAGACATTTTTGGTGGAACATGACCTCTCGTTATAACCAAGTTCCACTGTTTATACTGACATAGGGTAGACTGTTTATTTGGTTGGAATGCATTCTGTGAATCACACAGTTTTGTTGGTATTGATTTGAGGAAGAAGTGTTGTCAGCTACTGGAAGTAAATATAATCAAGTTTAATTAATTCTGCGGTGTAAAGGTAGAGCAGCTTATGTGCTCAATTAATAGTTTTGAGAAACACTCAAAGAAAGTGTAGCATAGCCAGTCTCCATACATAAATGCACTTATTTATAAATTTGCATAATAGTTTCTTAGTATCCGACACATTTTTCAATGTAGGGTATAGATAAATAAAAGAATTATATGTGAGACAAGTTTGTAGAGACAATAAAGTAGAAAACCGCATGCTGCCAGTTACGCTGCTCTGTCTTTGGGTGGCAGAATTGTAGCGTCAAAGACAAAAGATAAAAATCAGAATGGTAGAAATGTGTCAAGTCTAGAGGTACGTCTTAGGGCTGGGCATGGTACGTCTTAGGGCCGGTCATGGTACGTATTAGGGCCGGTCATGGTACGTCTTAGGGCCGGTCATGTTACGTCTTAGGGCCGGTCATGGTACGTCTTAGGGCCGGTCATGGTACGTCTTAGGGCCGGTCATGGTACGTCTTAGGGCCGGTCATGTTACGTCTTAGGGCCGGTCATGTTACGTCTTAGGGCCGGTCATGGTACGTCTTAGGGCCGGTCATGGTACGTCTTCGGGCCGGTCATGGTACGTCTTAGGGCTGGTCATGGTACGTCTTAGGGCTGGTCATGGTACGTCTTAGGGGCTGGTCATGGTACGTCTTAGGGGCTGGTCATGGTACGTCTTAGGGCCGGTCATGGTACGTCTTAGGGCCGGTCATGGTACGTCTTAGGGCCGGTCATGGTACGTCTTAGGGCTGGTCATGGTACGTCTTAGGGCTGGGCATGGTACGTCTTAGGGCTGGTCATAAATTGAGTAGACACATATAGCTTTGACAAATGACATAAATGTAACTGAAATAATTAATGTAAGATATTTTCTACAGTTCTGGCAGATCAAAGACAGATTCAGTTGGGGACTCGGGTGTTCTGACCCCACTGACCCCACGATCTCTTCCCACCGATGTCACAGAACGCATCATAATGACCACCAAGTTGTCAGTGGACAGTGCCGTAGTCGATGAAGATGCTGCCACAGCTGGTCAAGATGTCAAGTCACGGACAAGTTCTGGCACAGAAGACGAGACAGTAGGGAAAACTGACATTCTGAGCAACGGAAAGTCAAGCCTTGACCCCAAAGGTCAAGATTATGAGCCAGGGCTAGGTCAGTACCTTCACAGTGATGTTGACTATAATTTAGCACCCATTTGTTGTCATTTCAGCTTATTAGTTGGTAACTGCTCTAGATTAGGAACATCTATACTTGTAAATTCTGTGACAACAGTCAGAGGAAAAGGAGCAATAAATTGTACAGAATTTGAAATGAACCCAATGTGTGCATGACTACCTAACCTTCAGGAATTACTGTAGTATAATTCAGGTTAAGTTTAACTGCTGCCATTGTTCTTCATGTTCCAGAGGTCAGCCGTCATTTATCAGCCAGTAAAGAAAGTCTTCTCTCCCCTGCATCTCCAGCGTCCAATGGTGGAATCTATTCTGTAAGTTTGGCTCAGACAAGATTTTTGCTTTTTTTTTTTTAAATTTTATTTTTATTGCTGTTTTTATTTTCTTAACAAGATAGACAGTGCGAAGTTTCTGTGTGTGATGATGACAACAGTTTTAGCAGCACATGTCTTGACTTGATGATCAGATCTGATAGTTGTCAGCCTTTGAGCTTTCTGTCAGCTGTTCCTGGAACTTCTGCATTTTCTGTTGTCATGGCAACACAACCAGACTGTAATGAAGTTACTCGTGTCTTACCTCAGGCCATCAAACTCAAATAAATTCATGAAATTTTCAGTAAACAAGACAAAAGGTAGAAAGACAAAGGATAAAATGTTTGGCAGAAACCTGGAGAGAAATTGATTTGAACATAATTATTCAATTATGGTTGTATAGAATTCTCTCACTGATTTTCTATTTGAGTTTGAGAGCAACACGGACATGTGTCATTTTATCATGATATCACCAATTCCATACAGTCTGAAGGAGCTACCCAAACATGCAAGCGTTCCTTGATCAACAACTTTCCTGTACTTTGAATTTGAACTTTTCGTATCCATGGCCACATGGTGAACTGGAGTAACTCAACTAATGTCTGAATTTGAGATATTTGGCTTGTTGCCCTGTACAGCCTGCAGGTCTCATCAGTTGGGGGTTAAATTCTGAAAACTAAGAGTTAAATTGCTTTGTTGCTTTTTTTAAATATATAAATGACTAAGTCTATCTGGTAAAGAAAGTTATTCACTTTTTTGCTTTGCGTGAAAAATTGTAATAAATGAGATACGATCATTTACCATGCAGCCCTCAATGTGTAATTCTATCATGATATCACCAGTTCAATATAATCTTAACTTGAAGTTACCATGTATGTGCCTTTTTCTTGCAAACTTTTCTGTATACGAAATTGAATCTGTTGCATATACACATGGGTCTCTGTCTTCAACCTTTTCCAATTTTTCCAACTTTTTTGTTTGTGTGGTGTCCAGGCGGAGTTGTTAGACAGCGTGGCCCTCAACTTACATCGTATAGATAAAGACGTACAGAGATGTGACAGAAACTATCACTACTTCACACCAGACAATTTGGAGAAACTTAGGAACATTATGTGCACGTATGTAGTAGTTTTGACATGCACAGACTTTTATTTGGTTGTCTGGCATCCTCGTATAAATTTTGAAACATTTCGTGAAAAAGGGAAACTGTCAGAGAAAGTCATCAAGGGCAGGCAACTTTAACAGAAATGCTGCCCAAAACCAGACACATTTTGACAATTTCATTCCTGTATGCTTTTTATGAAAGATTAGTTACAAGGGTAGTTCAAAAAGTTCTGCAAGTTGCCAGCTAGGAACGAATATATCAAATTCAGACGTGCAAGGCAAACAGAGAATCAAACCTTGGCAAGTATACTCTCGAATGAAACATTTGTTTTTCAAAATAACAAAAGCACGTCACAGTGATGATGTAGAAATGCCTCACGTTGAGCTGTGATGCAAACAAGATGGAGTTTTCAAAGGGAAATATTTGTTTCTATATTTTCATGTGCTGTAAATTCGGGGAATCGCCCAAGATAATTCATGAAAATTTGCAAACTGTTTGTGGAGCATCTGTGTGTTCCTATGATGCTGTTTGTTGTTGGTTAAGAGAATTTAATTAAGGAAGAGAAAGAGTTGCTGATGACCCCCGTTCTGGTCTCCCAAATTCTGCTGTGAACGAGCAAACAGTAGATTATCCGTCACCTTATTGAACAAGATCCACATCCATCTACACAGGAACTTAGCGAAATGTCTGGACTTTTGATTGGGTTGGGACAAAAAATTATCCATGTAGAACTTCATATGGAAAAAGCATGCGCCCAATGGATACCCCATTTACTCACCGAAGAGCAAAGCTGAGAGAGGGTGAGATGCACCACTGAATTACTCAATATTTTCTAGCACCACGGACCCAAGACACTTACAGACATAGTAATGGGTGATGAAACCTGGATCCCGTTCTGTGCGGTCCCGTCAAAACGAATGAGCCATATTTGAATAGACAAAAAGGAGATAGGTCATTCATGTTGCGTCAAGGATTTCAAAGTAGGTAGAGACTTTTCACCATCTTTTTCAACTATAGTGGCCCCATTGTGGTTGATATTATGCCAAATGATACTATAATGACGTCTGATTACTGTGTGCAGAAAGTATTGCCCCAAGTGAAAACAACTGTTGATGAGCAAACACCAAAGACAGGAACCTCACGCACTTTACTCTTTCATGATAATCCGGGCCCCTACAAAGGAAGGGCTACAACTCTGTGCCTTGAAGAGCAAGGAACCCAAGTTTTGCCTCATCCAGCCTGCATTCCAGTCTTAACACCCCGTGACTTTTGGTTATTTCCTACAGTGAAAGATAAGCTGGTAGGAAGGAAATCTGAATGTATACAAGACATCGCAAAAGCTGTCAATTCAGAGCTGCACACCATACCATGAGTCTGATTACCATTGTGCCCTGTCGAAGTGGCTGACAATGCATCGTTGCCTACAAAGCAGAGGGGAATATTTTGAGGGACTCTGAAAATTTCAAGTTCACACGATTAAAACGCTTTGAATTATTACACAACTTGCAAAACTTTTTGAACCACTCTCATATTTCATGTGAACTTGCAAAGAAGTTCTGCATTGATCACATTTTTAAAAAAAAAAAGAGAGAGAGAAAAATGTGAAGTTTAAAAAAGAAATGATTGTCCAGAGAATTTAAATCTAATTTTCCATGTCTTGAACCCCAAAACTAAACTGTAAATTTAATTCATATGTAGAGGTGTCGCCTAAGAATGATTTGTGAATGTTTCCAGCTGTTTCACATCAAGCATTTTGTGTGTGTGATTCTGCAGGTATGTATGGCAGCATTTAGACGTTGGTTATGTGCAGGGAATGTGTGATCTGGTGGCTCCTCTCTTGGTCATATTTGATGATGGTGAGAAACTTTTTTTTTTGTTGGTTTTTTGACATTAGACATTTTCCACCATCTGACAGAAGACCATTTTCTTCTTCAACCTTTCACTGATGAAAAAAAAAAAGTTATTTCCAAACAGTAATCAATAAATTGCAACTTAGGTGATGTTACATCATGGAATTGGTAGTGTGTCGCTGTGACCTATGGTAACAAAATAGAGCAAAGGATGATAAAAAATATCAAATTTTCCAGTTTTGCCAATTATTACTGGAATGATCAACTTTTGTCACGTCATACCATTTTGGTCAATTTCTTATTGCCAACTCTGCCTTCACCTTACATATGGTCAACAGATCTGCAAAGCTTCACAAAAAAATGTTCTGGAATATTCCAAGACAAATTCTGAAACAACAATGTTGTTTTAATCATGGACCTGCAAAAATGATGCAGCAGAAATGTAAACATAATTATGTGAAAAAGAATACAAGAAGCCAGACAAAATGGCTTTGTGAAAAGAGCTGTAATTTCTAGCCAAGGTTCATTGATAAAGGGAGGCAATATTGAGGTTTGAATTTTGATTGATTGTTAGAGTTATAGAACATTGCTAGTAGGGGATTTGATAAGCTTTTCATTCAAATGCTAGATCATATTATGATGAATAATTGTTTCATACCATTTTGTTTCATACCATTTTTAATGAAATTTCTATACCAGCGGAGAGTTTTTTGTTGAATACCTATATGTGAGATAAATGCACAGAAATGTTCGTATGTCACAGCCACTGAAGCTGAGAAAATAGTACAAAATGATGATTGGGACAAAGATTTACCATCTGTTAACAGAAAACAATGCAACACACATTAATGTAAACTGCTATACATTTAAAAATTTCCTTATTTTTAGCCCAGCATCATTTTGCTGGACATTCTCAATTTTGGGTTGCTGTGACATATTCCCCATTAACTCATTCACTACCAGGGCATTTTCCATATCTGGCCCTGGCCAGATTTTGGACCTACTTTTTGGTGCTAGACCTCTCTATAAAATTCTAATTTTTGGCTACATCTATGTTAACCAACCAACACATGTTATATGTCAAAAGAAAGGTAAAATGCTGAACTTTATAAATATGTAGATCAAAACTGATTTTGAGAGATGAAAATTTTTGTAAGGGTTAAACAAAACCAATGTGAAGAAAAAAAAATATGATTATGAGCAAAACAATTTCAACTTGCGGTTCGTAGATCTAGGAACAAAAACTCCAATGGGCTTCAAACTCCACAATATTGTTTATAATCCATTCATATATAATCCACGTGAATTTCACAAACATTATAAGAGAAATAAAAAAGTTACAGCAAGAAAACCAACACCACTGACACCCACAAAAAATGAAAAAAAAATCCAAAACTTGATTGATAAAATCTCTCTTCAAAGTAGCTCTAATGGGTCTTTTCCTGGTTGAATTTAGCAACAGGAAGTTCATAAACCATTCCAGAATGTTGGATTGGATTTGTGTTTCTTAACTTTGAAAAACCAGTCTGGATTTGGATGTGTATTAGTCGAGCCGTGAAACACGGCGCACGGGCCAGCTATGGCTGCCAGACGAGCCGTGAAACACGGCTTGCAGTAGTGAATGAGTTAAGTGCTGTTGCCACCAATATAAAAATTGTACAGAAGTTAAATTATGAAATCATGCTTACACAGCTCTTTTTGGTTTTGTCAGCTGTAACTTTTGTGGAGATGAAATCAAATAATGCAATTATGTTTTTGTTTCAGAATCTTTGGCATTTAGTTGCTTTTGTCAACTGATGAAGAGAATGTCATGTAATTTTCCTCACGGAGGTGCCATGGATACACACTTTGCCAACATGAGATCTTTGATACAGGTGAGAGAATCACTTTGTTTAAGTGGGAACCATTTGGGATACAGTAGTTGAGAACTATTTTAATAGGTGTGAACTATTTTGGTTAGGTGGAAACCATTTTTGTGGGGAGGAAAAGGATTGAGGGAAATCCCCTTTTTAACACTTTCAGATTCACAGACAGGATTTTTCATAATAAGGAAACTTAGTTGGCCGCAGATCACAGAATATCTGTAGTCTTACAGAAGCGTTTGGGACAAAATTGAGAATGGCCAGAAAGAGAGAAGGCTGTACCATTATTACTGGTGACATAGTACAATAAACACTGGTGACATAGTACAATTAACACTGGTGACATAGTACAATTAACACTGGTGATATAGTACAATTAACATTGGTGATATTGTACAATTAACATTGGTGATATAGTACAATTAACACTGGTGAGATACCTTTTTATGTTATGTTATTCTGAACTATTCTACATTTTTTTTTTGTTAAGTTTTGAGTCCTGTTTCAATTTCTTTCTGTCTGAGGCAGGTCTTTTGTGTCTGGAAGCTTGCAGTTGTCTTTTTTTTTTTTAACAGTTTTTTCTTTTGTCATGTGTTATAATGGTTTCTTTTATTGTTTCTGTCTGTTGCTGGGGCGTAACAACATGCAGCCATTTTTTAAATTTATTTTTTTTTAATTTTGCCATTTTCACTTTGACTGCAGATCAGTAATGGTAGTGGATAGTTTGTTTTCAAAATTCTAATATGATATGTGGCAACAGGATGTTCTGCATTTAGAACTTCACCTTTATTTAGAGAGGTATGTTTTGTTGTACATTGATTTTTAAGGATGAGGATCTTTGTTTGTTTGAGAGTGAGTTTCATGATCTGTAATACAAAACTTACTGTGTATGTCAAATGCTCAACTTTGACTGACATCTCAAGTTGAAGCCTTCTTTCATTGTGACACTGCACAAACATGGCAAATGAACTTTCTACTACCATTACTACAGCAAGGTCAGGGATGTAAAAATTTGAGTTTTGGCTTTCAAAAACTTTGATCTGCTCTTGATTGTGTGGATAATAATAGTTCAGTGTGGATTGGACAGAAACTTTTTGATTCACAAGAGTTTCAGGTTAATATTTCAGTTTAACTGGCAGTCATTTGTGTATTTATGTCACCCTTCCTTGGTAATATTATGTTTCTGTGCGCAGATCCTGGACTCGGAGCTGTTTGAGCATATGCATCAACACGGAGACTACACACATTTCTATTTCTGTTATAGATGGTTCTTGTTGGACTTCAAGAGAGGTGAGTTCCAGCTTAGACTTAATAATAATGGAGTACAATTAGATAGCATCCATCTCCATAAAGTGGAGCCATAGTGCTTTAGAATGAAATAATATCAGCTGTCTCTCTCTGCCCCCCCCCCCCCCACACACACACAATCAGTCAACTGACAACCTATGGAACAAAGAATATAATCATGTACACTGAATGCTCACTTAGATTGTTTATTGTTTCCTATTTCTCACAGACGTTAGTGAAGTTTAGCACCTGACAAGACACAGTAGTAGTAGACATTTATTTAAACCCAAGCTTTACCTTTGGCATGTGGTTGCAATCCCACATATTTTTCATTCCAGTCATTTATTTTCAATTTCATCTTCTTTTGCATTTGTTTTTTCCTGTCCAGAGCTGCTGTATGATGATGTGTTCTCTGTGTGGGAAACTATCTGGGTTGCGCGTCACATGACCTCCAGCCATTTTGTTTTGTTCATTGCCCTGGCCTTGGTGCAGGTGTACCGAGACATCATACTGGACAATAATATGGACTTTACTGACATTATCAAGTTTTTCAATGGTAGGTTGGTCTGTAGCTAGTTCTAATGTAGAAAGAAAGCAATTAAAAAATTGTACGTTGCAAAGCCTTACATTAGTAACAAGTAATTTGAAATAATAATAATAATTAACTTTTTTAGCTTCTAGTCCAGGAGAATCTTCAAAAAGAATGGAAAAGGTCTTTTTGTTAATTTTGAGAGAACCAATGAGGGCGACTTGATGTAACTTGGTGGAATACGTCCAGACAGTGAAAAATCATGTACTGTTTAATATCTGTCATGTAGTAGTGATAGAACTTTTACTTTTCATTGAATGGTTTGAGTGTACAACTGTAAGCAGAAAATTACAGATTGTTTTTGAATGGGTAGATATGGTAATTGTCTCAAGTGATGATTTGATACTGTCAGAGATACCAGCGTCAATCAATCAGTCTGGTTGTCAGAGAATACTGATTTTAGCACAGCTAGCATCTCTATGTCAATCCAATAGAGATTTGTATGGATTTTCATACAATTGGTAGGATTATGATAAGCATGTTTTCCCGCCATCAAACCAACATTGACATGATGCCGTAATCAGCACAACTGTATGGGAACAGTGTCATTCCTCCAAGCAAACCTGATGTCAATTCGATGTGCCAGATTTCTGTAGGTTTGGGGCCTCGTAAAATAACATGCCTTTTTACCCTCCAGGTGATAGTCCAGGTGCTCTAGAAGGCATTCACTACTTGATTCATATTTTCCTTCATTGACATTTGTTAGATTATATTATCTGTCATTGTTCTTTGTGTCTACTTTTCCCCCCTGTAGAAATGGCAGAGCATCACAATGCAAAACAAGTATTGAAGATTTCCAGAGAGTTGGTGTTGCGGCTGCAGACTCTGATTGACAACAAGTAGAGTTGGACTGACTGAAAAGTTGGATCACAGAATCTCAGTGGCAGAGACAGGGAACAAATTTGATCCAGAATCTCCTACAGGACAGAGGAAGTTTTTTGTCAAGATCACTATATCATTCAGGGCATATATATATATCTATATATAGTATCATGTAACAGTTGTTTGTTTAGTGCAAGTCAGGAGGATCAGGAAGAAACCTGAGACCAAACATAAAAAGTGTTTTGTCTATTTTATTGGGGGATATGGAGAAATTGGCAATTGAAGGGCCACAACTCTATGTTGTGTCTGGGTCACACAAAACTAAAGCTAAAACTAACTAATTAACTCTGAAAACTTCAGTACCATTAAGATGGATCAATTTAATGATGACAGTCCTGGCTTAAATTTGCTTTGCTTAAAAAACAGTACACTGGATGATTTCTGTGCACAACTATTCTGTTTGTTTCAGAATCTTTGTGGACTTAAGCATGGTATGGAATTTCTTCAATTTTTAGTTCCTGGTTGAGTCATATTAAAAAAAATAAAAAATAAAAATATATATATCTATAAACAGATATCTTATGTGAAAAGCATTCTGTGAATCAAATCCTGGGAAAATAGTTTTGCTTGTCTGTGGGATAGAGACTGGTTCAATAGTTAAGCTGGTGTTATGGGAATGACAGGGCGTCTATCAGTAGACGGCAAGAAGAGAAAATAATGGCATTTTATTGCAGCATTGGGAGAAATATTTCATCAAGTTATTCATTTTACATCTAGTGTTACATAATATTCTCTTTGCATGTTGTCTCAGACAGTAAATTGTATTCTCATGGTAATACAAACATTTGTGATCAAGTAATTTATCATAGCCTGTTACAGTAATCATTCTTGTTTTTATTCATGAAAATATGCAGGTTGTTATGGATTTGTACCAGATTTCTTTGCCATTCAGCAGCTATCACAGTTTGAATTGTGTAGTGGGGACCAAATATGATTTGTGACTATTGGAGTACTGCTGTATGTAGACAGCCAGAAGTTGGAGATATGTGTAGCTAAGTTTATGTCAAATTTGCTTTGTGAAAAGTGCCGTGAAATTTTATGAGATGAATTGAGATGAACTGGCACGTGGTATAGATAAGTGGACATTGTGAGGGAAGATGTATAAGATTGATGTGAGGTATTTTAGCAATTTTGTCATGGTTCAGATTTCAAAACAAACTGTCATAGCAAGTGTCACGTCATTTTTTAACCCTGACATCCTATCTGTTCACTGCCGCTCCTCCCCACAGGCCCCTAGCAGTACACAACAAGATCTTTGAACTTGACGTACAGCCCAAATAATTATTGGTGGGCTGGAATTTTGTTAGTGAAAACCAGGTCTCAAGAATAAAGACGACAGCAAAGACAGTACCATTGCCCTGGAATGCAAAGAGAGGGGGAAGAGCTTTATGTGAAGTTATACAAAACTCAGCATTTTACTATAAGATTTCAGCTCCTTTTTTTTTTCTTATGAATTTTTATTTTACCTTTGAATCAGCCAGATATACATGGGTTTTTTGTTCTCCAGCTAGCATGATTTATCTTGTGTAGCCAATGTGACTGTTATAAGTTTCATATAATATTCTTCAGAGCAGAAGTAAATGTTTGCTCACAGTCAGAGAGTTGTGAGTCACGACAGAAAAAGCTGACTCTGAACTATTTGCCAGTCATTATTTTAATCTGTATTAAATCAGCTTGACACAAAAATTTCCATTTTTTACTTCACTCATTCCGCTGTTCATTCCCGGCTATTTACATTTCTTTTGACAGAAATTTTATATACAATTTTTTTACTTTTCTAATATATTTACAAATTATGTTTCTTTAGCTCAGCATATTTTCATCACTGAGCACGTTCAGTCTATTGGACTATGAAGACATGATACTGATGTACTTTTTTACAGCTCCAAATGTATGAAGGGACCACTAAAAGAGGGACAACATAAGCAGCTGCAACTTTTCTGATGGTTGAAACCTAAGCTGAACAATAGTAGAAGTCCTTTACAGCACATGCAATGTTGAGTTTTTGTCACTTGCCTGTAAATTACAAGTACATTCAAACAGGGTCGCCATGACACGTGTGAAATTTAATTTCAGACTAAGGAACCTCGTCCGTGGTGTAGTGGAAACATGCTCAGTTTGCAATCTGAGAGATCTGGGTTCGATTCCCAGCAGAGCTGGTTCATTAGTCCAACTACCAAAGTGAAAATCCTGACTTTTGTTTGCATTGCTTTCCAAAATTGGTCAGATTGAATTGATTTGGATCAAAAATCTCCTGGAATTGCTCTTGATCAGTACATGCAGCGTAAATAGAGTAAAGTTTATGTTTTCATTCTAGCACAAAGTCAAAGAAGGAGTTCCATTTTCTTTCCAATTTTTTTGGTTTTAATGTTCAGCATTTGCATTACATTATATGTACCTTTTTTGTTGTTACTGAATGTTCATTTCAGTTACGAGGTTTGATTTTACTCATGAATGCCCCTCCCTCCTCCCCCCCCCCCCCCGACACACACAGACACACACTCCTTTTCCTCCTAATTTCAGATTAGAAACTTTCCTTTCACCAACCAACATCAAACTAATGAATGTGTCATGTACAGAAAGGCTTGACTGTGAGGTAGGAATCTCTGATCCTCCACATGCTCAGACTGGTCAGGTCTGGCCTTCGTTGCCCTTGCCAGATTGAAGTTTCCTTAGACTTTTTTTTTTTCTTGTTTGGATATTATAGCGTTGCATTCAAGACCTATTCTTGAAAGCTGTGGCACATTCACAAACTGTTGCTTGACCAAATAATCTAATGGCCCAGAATTTAATGTTGTTTTGAAAACTGATGAAACTGTCTAGATATTCTCTAATATTATCATATTGTCAGGACCAATGACAGGGAGTATTTGACTTCAGTTTCTACTGCTGTGTAAATGCTAGTATAAGCAATTGATATATCTGTTGACTGGGAACAAAGCAATCAATCATTACTGATGAGTGATCAGAGACTTTCACAGTAATGATGTGTTGTTGGTTTGTTTTTTTTGTTGTTGTTATTGTTTTTGCAGTGTTTTGTTTTTCTTAAAATATATGAAATTTGTATCCGTGTCACACCTTCTTCATTTAAGATTATTCAGAGTCGGTCATTAAAATCATAAAATGATTAAAACAAAATGAGGGTAAACTTTGCTTTCCGCTCAGAAGTTGATCAGTTTGACTTTCAATTCACGTTACAAAGAAAAATGATATCAGATATACAATGTTGAAAAGTGTGGGGTGGCCTATTCAAGATGTGTGATTTGAAAATTTGCTCACAGAGGTGTGGTATGTTTTTCTGATAACATGGCAGTTCTCGGAGTCTGAGCTAAGTTATGTTACAGCAATATGTTACTACTGTAGTATTTCTCTGAAACAAAAAAAGTGGTGGCGTGAATAACATGATTTCACACTGTGTGGCGTTTTACAATGTTGTTATTGGCAAATAAGTTGGCATAGTGCAATAGGTACAGAGGCTGGGCATATGAATACACTGCTGTGATTGGCCAAATCCTAATGGTAATCAAGCATTTGGATTTATAGGATTGGAGAGTTCATCAAGCAAATTTAATATGTTTGAATTCAAACTATTATCACATGAATATGTTCAGTGAACGAGAGTTTGATCCAATATTTTTACCCTTGGCAGGCAAGGACAGCCTGTTGCTATGAAGTCCCATCGTAGTATAGATGTTCTGTATAAAGTATATTCTTGTGTATTAGTCATGTATGATTATGCTTGTTGACACTTGGATCTGTGATGTACACATTTTTTTTGTTTTGTTTGTTGCTTGGTGAATTCTATATACATGTATAATACATATATATACATATATACTGATGTGATACTGATGATGATGAAGATGTTGTTGTCGCTGCCGTTGTCTTTGTCCTGTGACTAGATTTTGGTTTAGTTAGCGCTTCAAACTCTCAAGCTTTTATCAATGTATGTAATCTCCTTGCTAGAAAATCAGTTAGGCAACTATCAATGCTTAAAATGTTCTCCAAGGAAAACAACAAAACAAGATTTTCCTCTCTTACACCATTCTAATTCTGTCTGTTCAGGCTTTCTTTATTCATAAGGCAATGGTTAGTGTCATGAAAATACTGGTGACCCTGGGTCACCCAGGACCATAAACAGACTACACCACAGAAAAAATATATAAGGTTTTGAATCTCCATGCAAAAGATTTACCATATTTGTCAGCATTTGTTGATCAGCCTGTAGACTGTCATTGATGCCAGGTTAAAGAACTGATCAGATAGAGCACAGTTGCTTTCAGAGAGATGCTGGATCTTCAGAATTTCTACACCTACATGTACATAGAGAACATCTTTATATCGCTGTTTGGCAACCTTTCATTCCTTATGTTAACTTCAGCCTTCTTAAGTTCCAGATGTATTCATTAACACTGGGATCAATATTTAGTCCATTATGAAAGCAAGGTTATAACTCTGTTCAGCTTTTGATAACAAGCACATATCAATTTTCTTGGCAGTTTTGTACAATTTTCCATCATTTTGCATATCTCAGTTATTGTTTATCTTTGTGGGCTCTTTATACAAGCAATCTCAGTGTCATGGCATTCTTAATCATTTTTGGCATTTATCATAATTTTACAAATGAATGAATTCAGGGTCTTTTTATTGTTTCTTGTGACTTTTGTATTTATTTTACTTTATGATTATTTGAATCTGGGTAAAGTGACTGACATTTCTGGTCTGCACTGTTTACTGTTTGATACGGATATTGTAATGGCAGATTTACCAACTTGAATTACTTTTTCTTATGTGGAGTTAATGTTCTTATGTTAGATGCAACGCTAATAGTTCAGCATTTCAGTATTCTGTGCTAATTTTTCTTTGTGGAGCTGGGGGGCTTGAAATTAGATATAAAATTATAACTCATCTGATTTTTAGCTGTACATCACATTTCTGATTTTGTTACTTGCTTTTTATCAACCTTCAATCTGCCACTAAAACTTTGGTGTTGTCCCATGCAGTGTAAAATGACTTAAGTTCCATGCTATTTTCAGTGGATGAAGTGCTGGCATCCAATCAGAACCATAGATTTCCTGTTTCTGATATCATTTTTCTTGGCAATATTTCCTGTTTGCAGCATGTAGATTACATGTACAGATAACTCAACAGTTGTCATTGCTTGTGCTTGTAGAAATTATCTTAGAAAAGATATATATGTTAATGACAGTGTTTTTTATAACAATAATGATAATTGACAAAAAATGTTCCCTTTTTTAGGTGATTCGGTTGTATATATTGAGAGATTTGGCATGAGGATCTAAGTATAGAAGAGCTAAGCATTGGGGATATGGAATTTTGTTGCAATGGGACAGATTTGAACATTGCATGAAAAACAGTGATGAACAATTCAGGCATCTGAAAATGGAACAGCTGAAATGAGAAGTAGATTTTGTTTTCCAGTGCAAGTTTTGCTTTGTTTTCTGGGTTTTTTCCCCACCCTAGATTTCTGGATAATTCCCCTTACTTATGCAGCAACAGTATTGTATACTCTCTATCCTGCTCAGTAAATATTTTGATCTTAGAATAAAACAAGAAGAATTGAAACTCGTGGGAGAATGGTACCACAGAGGCAAAGAGCCCCCTTTTGGAATTGTTCAAGCCTTGATATCTTCTAGTCTGTAGGGTCAAGGCCACACCCAAGTCATAATTCGGGGGTTCTTTTCCAGCCTCTGACTGGTTGTTGTATTGGAAACTCTGGATCTGAATCCTCTACTTGTCGCCTTACTAGATGGTCACAACCCATAGCTTTGCTTGGCATTTCAGTATGTTAGACATGTAGAACTTTATATGCTCACATGTTTTATGGGTGTTTTTTCTAGCATTCCAGTGCATAAATCTGTCGTCCTGCAGAATCAAAGGCAAATGATTTTAGTTGATGATCAACAAGAAACTTGAGATTGGTGCATTGAGAATTCTAATTTCTAGTCAGCATTCCAGTTTATGTTGTTTGTTTGTTTGGTCTTTTTTTTGGTTTGCTCTAATTTTGTTATTGCTCAACATTGTGCAGGTGTTGTCCTGGCTCAGCCATGTAAAAGGAAGGTTTGTCCCTGAATGGGAAATGTTCATGTAGAGGGCAAGTTTTGTCCATGGGTGAAACCCCAGGGGCAGAAATTTTCTTCTTCTACATAATCTGCAGCCAGGGTGAAATGGTTTTATGTTTGGCTCCTTCCAGTAGAACCTCAGAGTTTTGGACTGATTATTAAAAAACGGATGTTTCCATCTGGAGTTGACTTTACATAACAGTTTTTGGCCTGAACTTCGAGTTGAGCATTCAAGGTCATGCAAATTTGGCCCAAGTTTGACACAGGTCTTTATATTTGTACCGTGATGATATTTAGTGTCTGCGCTTGAATTGTCTTTGCCTTGAGGGACACTCTGAAAACAAGTCCAAATTTTACCTGATGAATTTCCACTTCCACCATAACGAAGTGTCTGTGTCTTCAAATACAGTATTTCCAGCTCTTGAAAAAAACACTCACAAAAAATGTACACATGTATGTCTTAAGACACACAGCTGATCTCTTGACTGGCTAATTTGACCCGTAAGTTCCATGACCTTGAAGTGAGAAGGAAGACCTGAAACAGTAACATAATTTTAACCATTTTAGTGCAATAAAGTGAAACGATTACACTGGAACTGAAGTATTATAATTTATCGATTTGAGGTCTTTATTTTAGGAGGTTCGCTGCCCTTGGCATTTACACCTCACTTTACTTGTTTTATTATTTCTTGTTCTGGCGGGGGGGGGGGGGGGGGAGATGATATGGATAAATTTTAATCTATTAATTTCAATTTTGCCCGGGCAGCGGCCTTTCGGCCTGCTCTTTACGATTTCCAACTGCCAAGGTATCTTTAACGTGCGCAACGTGCACACGGGCCCTCCGAATTTTTTCGTCCTTATCCGAGAAGACTAGGTACTCGATCCTAGCCCCCAATAGGACCAGGGACTTGAAAATATGAGAAAAATCCACTTTCCAACATGCCTGCACTGCCCGGGTTTAGAACCCGGGACCCTTGGCATGAGAGGCGAGCACCTTGCCTCTAGACCACCTTGTATTATAATTTAGAATGAAAAACCTTCCTTTATGTGGCAGTTCCATCTACTTGTACATGTATGTCTTTGAATCAAAGTTTGGGAATGGAATGGGTCAGGACAAAGAATGTTCATGTTGAAAGATGGAAATGTCTTGCTGTGGCAGACGTGTACAAGTATTCTTCATGATGATGTCAAAAACTGCTTGTTGTACTCAGAGAGATGTTTCCAATGGTGTTTTATTTATGTCACCAAGTGGAGGTGTAGACCATCATGCAATGTTCTCAGGCTATTTTGATTCAAAGTAGTTTAAGAGGTCGGCCAAGCACAAGTTCAGTAATCCAATCTACCGTTTAAATTTGTTTTCAGATATTCTCAAAATATCTTTCTGAGTAAATTATTGACAGCGATATGACACTTTATTGTAACATTATTGATGGTGATTAGTTAGAACAAAAACGTGGAGACACAAAAAGACAATAATAATTTAATATTAGCACCATTCTCACAGTCAGGCAAATGATGTCACAGTGTCAAACGCTGATCATTGGCTAAAATGAACACAAAAGAAATATTAGGAGCCCAACTTTTTTTGACATCAATTGAAACCAACCAATCAGTTTGACTCACACTTACAGTCGTTGGCAGTGCTAGGTTTTTTGTTGTTGTTTTTTGTGTGTAATATAAATACATAATAATGTTAATGTGTGTTGTCTTTTGATTCGTGATGAAACATTTTATCTCAAATCATATATTACCAAGTTCATGTTATTTATCCATGCTGTACAAAATGTAATATCTGACCGAGGATAGCGGACTGGACCTATCAGTTGAGCGATAGCTAGTGGACCTGCACTGGGGATGAGGTGGGGGGGGGGGGCTTACACTGGCAGTGGATGCAGAGGTGGCAACTGATTTCGTTGGTGGGGAGGGGGGGGTGCATGCCAGAGGCGCAACTATAGGGTGGGGCAGATTGAGCACGTGCGCGGGGTAGTAGATTTGACAGCCGTTTGCAATATTATGTTTCATTTGCAAAGCAGGAAAAAGTTCATCAGAAAGTATAACCAGTTTACATAGACTACATTTACATAGGAATTCAGCCAGAGTTGAAAGACCACAATTTTCAAAGTGCGCCATTTTATTTCTGCATGTGCACTGGTCGCCATTAATCCTCATTACATAATACCGGTATGTGTAGACATGTACAGTACAAATTCAGACAAGAGCGACAGCAATCAAAACTATACACGTGAGTCATATTGGTACGCTCAGTTACTGAGTATAGAGCTAGAACTGTTGTAATGGCTTCCGGTATCTGGGTCAAGTTCTCACCTCATCGCTATTTTGGGAACAGAGCGTTCGGCAATTGGGTGCTGTACGGTGCGCCATCCGGTCTGACTATCCGAGGTCTGTGATGTCACGTGATCATGAAATGTGGTGATTTCGTCCTGATTGTCGTCTGTGTTTGTAGATTCAGCCCACCACCACCATCACCACCCCTTTCCACATCTAATTCTTTTGTCAACATTCCCATGTATAAAATACCACCAAAAAAAAACAAGGCATCAAACTTACGCCCCCACCAATGTTACTCTCAAGTCTGTGTTCTAGTTTTTTGTCTGTGAGAATAAACAAGTCTACCACTCTTGTGTTCTAGACACGAAACAAACAAATTTCTAGTTTGGCTTGTTGTTTTTTATCATTAGTGTTATTATTATTTGTTTTGTTGTTTGTTGTTTTTTTGCTTTTATTGCTGTCTCTATGCAAAGTTGTTATTGAGTAGAAATGTTTGTGTTTGGGGGAAATGTTTGTGTTTGGGGGAAATGTTTGTGTTTGGGGGAAATGTTTGTGTTTGGGGGAAATGTTTGTGTTTGGGGGAAATGTTTGTGTTTGGGGGAAATGTTTGTGTTTGGGGGAAATGTTTGTGTTTGGGGGAAATGTTTGTGTTTGGGGGAAATGTTTGTGTTTGGGGGAATGTTTGTGTTTGGGGGAAATGTTTTTCCTGGCATTTCTATCTCTCTCTCCACTCGTTTCGTTTTCTTCTTGTCCTTGTTTTGGTCAAACTTGGTATGAAATTGTTTCTGGTTTTATGAGCTGAGGTCAAGGTCAATCCGCTACCTTCAGGTCAGACATTTGGGCTGTTTGTGTGTGTGTGTGTGGGGGGGGGGGTATGTGCGGAACGTAAGGGGGGGGGGGAGTTCACGCACATAATCGATTTTTTTTTTTAAAGTACATGTCAGAGTTCGTGGACATGCATGTAAAATTTGGAAACTAACCACGAGACAATCACAATAATGAACGGGACCGGAGAGAGAGAGAGAGAAGTGATGAGACCCGACGAGAAGGGTGACTCATAGTTATCATTCCTTAGCAATGGCAAGTGTTATCATTAAGATATCAGTAAAGTTGTTTAAGTAGGCTCGCTGATAACATTCGTTGTCGAGTCTAAACACACGTCAACAAGGACAATGTCCTAGACCTACCTCAGCACACGAAGCTGTGGACAATGATGACATACACAGAGGCTTTCTCGTGTACTTGGTGTCCTCTAGTACACTGGCTAGGATCACGTGACGGTTCACACAATGTTGAGAAAAAAGACGAGGCAGAACTAGTCAGTTATCCCACTAGAGACAATCAATGTTTTGTAAACCAAACGTTCACTCGAGCTGTCTGGGGTCAATTGTAAGAGCACAGGAAGTCAAGATTCGCCCCGATGTTGCTGTAGTATTAAAGTCATGACATGCTGAGACTTCCCATCCCTATACAAATCACCATATCAAGATGTAACCCAGATTTAATGGTCGCGTCTCTGATGAAAGATTAATATTACAATGACTAATCACAGATTACTGATCTTCTTGGCTTGAGCTAAAGTGTTTAAGGTGTTCTGCCAGTGGCTCCCGTTTGTCCTCAATACTGAGATTAATGTGTCGACCAATCTCTGAGTCAGATAAACACAATACAATATGACAGGCTGGTTGAGAGCAGTTCTGATTTCTGTGTATTCATTCCTCCTGTCTGTATTCTTCTTGCACGTGCCCACATGCGGCAAGCCAAGGCGGAACGTGCTGGTTATACTTGGTAAGTACCGATACTCACCCTCAAGGCTGCAGGTGCCAGACTGCTGGCTCGAGGCCCATCAACTTTGCTTTACTCTAGCACAATAATGACTGCCCACACCGTGACCCAGCGGGGTGCAGCGGGTAGTTCCTATTGTGCTAGACCTAGTGCATCCTCTCTGGAATTGATGAGCGGCGAGCCACTCGTCTGGGGTCTACGCCAGCTTTTTACCCCCTATGCACGTCAGCAGAGTAGACGGGATCTGTTCATGACTGTTCCGCTTTACACACAAGTAACCGTTTCGTGTACATTTTTTTGGGGGGGGGGGGGGCATTTTTTTTTTTCCAAACTGGTTTCAGTAATTTTAGTTTTTTAACCCGATGAAGGTCGTCGGTGACCGAAAGATTTTTTGTCTCATTTCTTTTATTTCGTAATTATTGTGTTTATTCCCCCCCCCCCCACCACCACCACCACCACCAAAAACACCAACAACTGATAACTGAACCTTGTTGACGTGATGGCATAATTATATACTACTGCATTTCCAGCGGATGATGGCGGCTTTATGCAAACCGCCTACAACAATAGCGTTTGCAACACGCCCAATCTGGACAAACTAGCAGCTCGCAGTGTCATCTTCAAACGTGGTTACACAAGTGTCAGCAGCTGTTCTCCTAGCAGGTCAGTGAGCTTTGTCTTTTAGTTCTCTTAGCAGGTCAGTTCTTGTCCTGTATTTCTCAAATCAAGTCAGTCCTTATTGTCTTCTATTCCTTTAGCAGGTCACTTCTCATTGTCCTCAATTTCAACTAGCAGGTCAGTCCGCATTGTCTTCTTTTTCTCCTACAAGATCGGGTTTCTTGTCGCTTATTTCCTTCAAAATAGTACATATAAAACACACACACACACACACATACACACAATAGACCTAAAGCCTTGACTTGCCTGTCCGTTTCCTTTGCTTTTTAGTTTATCGTTTCAGTTTTAGTTCTTAGGCGAGGCTTTGCTACATTGGCGTATGACTTTTTCTGTTTGCCACATTTCTACTTGCAGTGTTTTTCTTTCAGCAGCTCAGTTGCCGTGTCCTCTAGTTTTCATACAATTCTTACTGACCACTTTTTCTCCTACCAGTCAGGTTTCCTGGTTTTGCACTTATTCGGGTTGATGTTAGCACGAATTGTACGATGTTTACTGACGAGCGAGCACCTCATTGTTCTATCACGGAGAATGCGAAAATGCTTTTGATTAATAAAACTTGTGTCCGATTTCGTTCAAGACATTTCCAATTCTTTGTACACAGATTTTTCATGTTAACAGAAACATTCTCTACTTTAAGGAGATCAGACATGGCAAATTGTAAAAATCATGTTTGAAATTTTGCTGCGTAGATCTATTTCCCTGACATTTCTTTTTGCGGGAGTTTGGCAGTTTTGGCCTAGTCTGTAGACCCGTGCCCTCGTCTCAGCTGCATCGCACAGTGACTGCCCTTTGCAACTATGGAGATGTAGACATTCACACAGTCGACAGATTCTGAAATTCTAGTGGTCCTCCCACTCAGTTCTGTTTCCACACCAAGTCATTCATGACAAAATTAATTTGTGTGAACTAAGGGCCTCAATCCATTCAGTAAGACCTAAATGAAAGAAGATACCAGTGACTTTTGCCTTGTTGTGAACTCCTGACTTCCAGGTCTGTACTCCTGACCGGACTGCCCCAACATCAGAATGGCATGTACGGGATTCAGGGAAGTGTTCAACATTTTCAGTCATTTGACGGCGTCCACAGTCTTCCAGTCATCCTGAGTCAAAATGGCGTCCGAACAGGTAAGTCTAAACCTTAATGTAGCCTCAACGCGTCAAGCAGTAATTTAAATAGGAAAATACTGATCCTAAATAGACCAGCTTTCTATGATGGGTAAATTAATATCTGTTGATTTACGTACATGTGTGTGTGTGTCTGTGTGTTGAGAGGGGGGGGGGAAGGACACGCCCCCTGTCAACAAATAAGGCGACGTGTGACTGTGAGACTAGGCTTGGATACCTGTCACCGTCCACCAGTGAATGCCTG
>OZ007576.1:1610000-1640000 GCA_963931925.1 Onchidella celtica | reverse complement strand
TGCCAGGAGTTGACGGGACAGAAAATGCTGGGATCCCCAATAGGAAAAGATTTCAGAAATTGATCAACAACACGAAATGATTGTAATGTTAGTCTGGCGTCACCCACCCCCACCCCCACCCCCACCCCCTTTCTTCCAAAAGAAGAATTTTCAAAGCATTTTGTTTGTATAGTCGTAAAATGATTTCATGCTAACTGCCAATCATTTACTATACAATGATAGTACGATGTAGCTTTAACTGTGTGGTTAAAACGCTGTAGCTGAGAAATTAATTTTTTTTTTATCTCTAGTCATTCAAGCGGCCAATCCATCAAATGGTTCAAAACGTTGCAGCAGTATTACTACCGTCGTGAATGGGAATTGTTCGATCTGGAAAATGACCCACATGAGCTGAAAAATCTGGCCAGTGATCCGGAGTATCAGCAAATCTTGCACGAGATGAACTCCAGTCTCAATGCCTGGCAGTGGAAAACTGTTGATCCGTGGCGGTGCATGCCACACGCTGTTCTCCAAGATAAATGTCACCCCATGCTGAACGAAATCCCCGGCTAAGTACAGCATGAAAGAAAATGCATAAAATGAATCTACATGTGCATTTGTGTCTCACATATTTTTAGGAACCTCCGGCTGTGTCTGAGTGGGCACTTTGTGTAGCGCAATCAGGGGTCTTACATAACCTGTCTGGTGTAATAATGGATGGCTTTGCTGCTGTACTCTACAAGAGCAGACAGAAGAAAAAGATGCGGTAGCTGCCTTCAACAACTATAATGTTTGTGTGTGTGTGGTTTGGGAGGGGGGAGGAGTGTGAGGATAATAAATGGATGCAATGCAATGCTTACCCAGTGTTCTTTTCATTTTCACTGTCTGGTTACACAAGTATGGGAGTCCGCCCAGATGGATGGGTGGTATATTATAGACAAACAGACAGACAGAGAGGCAAGCAGGCAGGAGAGACAGGCAGACAAACAGCTAGATAGAAAGAGAGACAGATACATGGACAGACAGACAGACATATATAGACAATAGGAACACTTTTGGTCCCCACATGAAAATTAGATTAGATCTGAGTGTAGCTGACACTAAGGTGGTACTGGTAGTGATAGCCTCTTGTCTTAAAGTGAATAAATAATATGTGGTATCTGTTCCATCGTTTGTCTATTTGATACCACACTAATACAAGTGTCGGGACCTTGGACATTTAATCAAAGTCACAATTACACAGGCGTGAACCTGCACAACAACAAAATGATAGGGATAATATGTCAAATTATGTATGTCAATGCAAACTTTGTTCACCTTTCTCCTCATTCGCCTCTTTCTCTCTCTGTGTCTCTCTGTTTCTCTTTCTCTTTCTATCTCTCTCTTTCTCTCTCTGTGTCTCTCTGTTTCTCTTTCTCTTTCTATCTCTCTCTTTCTCTCTCTCTGTCTGTCTGTTTCTCTTTCTCTTTCTATCTCTCTCTTTCTCTCTCTGTGTCTCTCTGTTTCTCTTTCTCTTTCTATCTCTCTCTTTCTCTCTCTCTGTCTGTCTGTTTCTCTTTCTCTTTCTATCTCTCTCTTTCTCTCTCTCTGTCTGTCTGTTTCTCTTTCTCTTTCTATCTCTCTCTTTCTCTCTCTCTGTCTGTCTGTTTCTCTTTCTCTTTCTATCTCTCTCTTTCTCTCTCTCTGTCTGTCTGTTTCTCTTTCTCTTTCTATCTCTCTCTTTCTCTCTCTCTGTCTGTCTGTTTCTCTTTCTCTTTCTATCTCTCTCTTTCTCTCTCTCTGTCTGTCTGTTTCTCTTTCTCTTTCTATCTCTCTCTTTCTCTCTCTCTGTCTGTCTGTTTCTCTTTCTCTTTCTATCTCTCTCTTTCTCTCTCTCTGTCTGTCTGTTTCTCTTTCTCTTTCTATCTCTCTCTTTCTCTCTCTCTGTCTGTCTGTTTCTCTTTCTCTTTCTATCTCTCTCTTTCTCTCTCTCTGTCTGTCTGTTTCTCTTTCTATCTCTCTCTTTCTCTCTCTCTGTCTGTCTGTTTCTCTTTCTCTTTCTATCTCTCTCTTTCTCTCTCTGTGTCTCTCTGTTTCTCTTTCTCTTTCTATCTCTCTCTTTCTCTCTCTCTGTCTGTCTGTTTCTCTTTCTCTTTCTATCTCTCTCTTTCTCTCTCTGTGTCTCTCTGTTTCTCTTTCTCTTTCTATCTCTCTCTTTCTCTCTCTGTTTCTCTTTCTCTTTCTATCTCTCTCTTTCTCTCTCTCTGTCTGTCTGTTTCTCTTTCTCTTTCTATCTCTCTCTTTCTCTCTCTCTGTCTGTCTGTTTCTCTTTCTCTTTCTATCTCTCTCTTTCTCTCTCTCTGTCTGTCTGTTTCTCTTTCTCTTTCTATCTCTCTCTTTCTCTCTCTCTGTCTGTCTGTTTCTCTTTCTCTTTCTATCTCTCTCTCTGTGTCTGTCTGTTTCTCTTTCTCTTTCTATCTCTCTCTTTCTCTCTCTCTGTCTGTCTGTTTCTCTTTCTCTTTCTATCTCTCTCTCTCTCTCTCTGTCTGTCTGTTTCTCTTTCTCTTTCTATCTCTCTCTCTCTCTCTCTGTCTGTCTGTTTCTCTTTCTCTTTCTATCTCTCTCTCTCTCTCTCTGTCTGTCTGTTTCTCTTTCTCTTTCTATCTCTCTCTCTCTCTCTCTGTGTCTGTCTGTTTCTCTTTCTCTTTCTATCTCTCTCTCTTTCTCTCTCTGTGTCTGTCTGTTTCTCTTTCTCTTTCTATCTCTCTCTTTCTCTCTCTGTGTCTCTCTGTTTCTCTTTCTCTTTCTATCTCTCTCTTTCTCTCTCTGTGTCTCTCTGTTTCTCTTTCTCTTTCTATCTCTCTCTTTCTCTCTCTGTGTCTCTCTGTTTCTCTTTCTCTTTCTATCTCTCTCTTTCTCTCTCTGTGTCTCTCTGTTTCTCTTTCTCTTTCTATCTCTCTCTTTCTCTCTCTGTGTCTCTCTGTTTCTCTTTCTCTTTCTATCTCTCTCTTTCTCTCTCTGTGTCTCTCTGTTTCTCTTTCTCTTTCTATCTCTCTCTTTCTCTCTCTGTGTCTTTCTGTTTCTCTTTCTCTTTCTATCTCTCTCTCTTTCTCTCTCTGTGTCTCTCTGTTTCTCTTTCTCTTTCTATCTCTCTCTTTCTCTCTCTGTGTCTGTCTGTTTCTCTTTCTCTTTCTATCTCTCTCTCTTTCTCTCTCTGTGTCTCTCTGTTTCTCTTTCTCTTTCTATCTCTCTCTTTCTCTCTCTGTGTCTCTCTGTTTCTCTTTCTCTTTCTATCTCTCTCTCTCTCTCTCTGTGTCTCTCTGTTTCTCTTTCTCTTTCTATCTCTCTCTTTCTCTCTCTGTGTCTTTCTCTTTCTTTCTCTCTGTCTGTCTCTTTTTCTCTTTGTGTCTGTCTTTCTCTCTCTCTATCTCTCTCTTTCTCTCTCTCTCTATCTCTCTCTCTCTCTTTCTTCGTCTCTCTCTTTCCCCTCTGTCTGTATACATTATATCATACTCCATCTCTCTATCTCTTCGTCCATCCCGACCCCCCTCTCTCTCTTCCCTTCTCTCTAAATATACATGTATATACACATGTCTCTTTATACATATCTCTTTCCCCGTTTGTCTCTCTCTCTCTCTCTCTCTCTCTTCACCCCTCTATATATGTACATAATCTGTTACCCCATCTCTCTCTCTTCATCCCTACCTCACCCTCTCTCTCTTTCTAAATATATGTATATGCATCTCTCCCCCCCCCCCCCCCCCCAACCCCCATCTCTCTCTCTCTCTCTGGCAGTATTTAAAAATAATAAAGTGCAAGCCCCATTTTCCTACTTCCCGTGCACACCCCCCTTCACCCCCCCTCCCCCCCCCCCCCCCCCCCAAATCCGCTGAAGGTGATGACCCATGTGCTGCGTGTTAATTACTGGTTTATTGATTTCTGCAATATTCTTCAATAATTTAATAGACATCTACAAATACTGAGACTGCGCCAGCTTCTATTATTGCTGAAGGCGTTGCTGTTGACGATTTTCCTGAGGATGATGATGCTGGTAGTGGTGGTGGAGGTTTTTGCTGGCGCTGATGTTGATGACGTGTATCAATCAACCAAAGGTGCAGATACCTAGGAGCAAATATGAAACAAAACATTAAAACAAAAAAACAAAGGACAGATAACACGGCCTGGCTGAAGAACGGGGGGGGGGGGGGAGGGTAACGGGGGCGAAGGTCTATGGGTCCATGAATATAAGACTGGCGTAACTCCATTTCTTTTGGAAACTCAGGCAGCTTCATGAACATTTACCTAGCATTCCAGTCTTTCACTGGATTCAAAATCTGAACTCTCGCGGGAAGAAATCGAGTAATTGTTTCGTGTTTTGTGTGAGTGTGTGGTGGGTGCGTGCGTACGCGCGCGTGTGTGTGTGTGTGTGTGCGTGTGTGTGTGTGTGTGTTCGGTTAATCTACTTTTTGAATCGCAGAGGAAACAATTTCGAGCTCAGTTTTCTCAACAATTAAAATGAATTTATACCAATTTTGACACTCATGTATTCATGGACACGATGACATACCGGGTATTTATCAGTGTCTTGGCCGCCATCGTCAGTGACTTGAACATTTTTCACGCGATGTAAGAAATGTGGGCGGTGTCAGCCCCAGGGATTAGACAGGCTCAACGTTGTTGGAAATAAAGCTGAATCTCCTCAAGTAATCTTTTATAGTTTTCCAGGGATAACCAATGAAGACAAGACAGACAGACAGAGAAAGAGGAGAGAGATCAGTGATGACAGAGAGAGAGAGAGAGATCAGTGATGACAGAGAGAGAGAGAGAGAGATCAGTGATGACAGAGAGAGAGAGAGATCAGTGATGACAGAGAGAGAGAGAGAGAGGGTTAAAGTTGAGAGAGAAAAGAAAAAAGTAAGAAAGAAAAGACAGAGAGAGAGAGAGAGAATGAAGGACAAATGGTTTTCTGTAAGGATGAAGACTTGGGATGGGGTTGTGAAGGAGAAGGCGTTGCGGTACAAGGCTAATTCCTTTAGCGTACAGTACACCCCTTTATCCCCCCCTCAGTATGTCAGTATCTCAGTCTACAGTCCTTGAGTGTACATTGTCAAGTGCACCCAAACTGAGAGAGCTTTCTATACACCGTGACCTGTTTCTTTAAATAAAGCACAGATCTAACCAGAGCGTGTCTGATACTTGAAAACAAAACGAGAATTGCTGCTCGGAGATATGAAAACAATCTGGGTGAATCGTTTTTAATCAAGTGTATAATTATAAAACTGTATTTTATTTTCAGGCCAACATTTGCCGCTTCGGCTCACACAATTTCACGGACTGACATAAACCCCAATTATTCACTGCATACAAAAAACTTCCTGACGTTTCAAAACTGAGCTAGTTCTTTAAGAATTGATAAAAATTTTTGTCTCCATTAAGTTGACGTAAATTTGTATGGGTCTTAGATTTATGGGATCAAAATGGGCCACGGGTTTAGTCACGGAGTCTTGGTTTTAACTGAACAGTGACAAGTGGGTTTGAGTTTAAATCAGCTGAAAACAGAATGTTGACAACGAATGTGGCAGGTATTCTTTCTGAAGATTTCTTGTAGTCTCGAACCATTTAATTTTTCATAGAGTTCCAGTTCTGTTGTCAAATGAGGGGGGGGGGGTCGATTTACTCTCCGATGGTTCCTGATTATAAGTCCATCTTATTTGTGGTTGATTCCAGACCAGGAGAGATTTGCACCCCCCCCCCCCCAACCCAGACAAAACAGAAATATTCTGGGTCATTCTGAATGTATCGTCACCCGGCCAGGGACACTGATGATCTAGGTTAAATTTTCCACAAATGAGAATCGGATATTTTATTGTTTTTTTTATTCTCGCCGTTTTCGCTAACTGGGTTAGGAGACCGTAGCTGTTGTCTATATTTAGGAATCCGTTTGGAATCAACAGATCTCTTGCAGGACATACACACAACAGGAGTACGGTAAACTTAGTTTTTTGCTTCTCCCGACAAGCCGTGAAATTATGTTGCGACCGAGTTTCTGCTCGGAGACCACGCCAAATTTCTTGAGTTGATGTTTGACGGCTCAAACAGTCACAATTTTTTCTCGTTTTGTTCATGTTCGTTGAGTGGTTGATGACGTTCCACCAAAACATGATTTTTATATACTTTTTTTTAAAAAGATCTTCTCGTGGTGGTTGGGATGGGTGGGGAGGGGGGGGGGGGATTGAATCGTCGAATCATTTTTTTCGTAAATCATCTGTAAGTCATCCATTGATATCTATGACGTCATTTTCTGAGGACATTCAGTGAGTTTTACGTCACACATTCAATTTTGTCAACACCCCGAGCCTGGAACAATTCAGAACTGCGTTAAAACTTTTCTACTCTTTTGACAATTAAAACAACTCACCTGTGGGGGGGCATGGGAAGGCGCGTGCATGATGTACTGTCTCACGTTTAGTATTTGGATTCGCACATTTTCATTTTCATAGTCTCACTTTGCACCTGAGACACCTGAGACCAATATAAAGCAGAATGGAATGTGTGTGTGTGCATGTGTGTGTTATATATTGCGATCATTTTGCGACCGTGTGCACAACTGATCCACATTTGAGACTGTCCACTTTAACTTTAACCCAAGAATCGATTACACGCCTTGCTTTGTTTTGTACCCAGGATCAAACAGAGATCGGGGCTCTCCTGTTGTGTGGGTCGAACTACACGTACATCCTGTATCCAAAAGGGGATTCAAATAAAACGGCGTGATCTCACCATCCTTTTGAAAGGGTATTTTCTGCCCACTCATACTGACCGGGATCTGAGGTGCGGGAACATAGGTGCTGTCACGTAGGTTTGTTCATTTGATGACTCAACAGTTCAGTTATGTCCTATCAAATCATTACCTGTTCCTCCGTACAGCGGATGAACTTTCCCTGTGGGAACACAGAATGAGCCAGTGTCACAAGGACACAAGTCAAAGCCCTTGACTACCCCGTCAGGTTTGGCCCAGGCGTACGGTTGCCTCGTGTAACAATCTGCACACAAATAAAATAGAACAAAAGGAAATTAGCAAACAATGAAACTAACTGGTCAGTTCTTTTCTAAATGAGAGGATGAGAAAATGTAGAGCATGACCATCAAGTACTGTTTTCTCAAGATCAAGAATTAGGACCACCAGAAAGCTACTAGTCATCGGCTCAGGCCCCCGAGAGACAAAGATTTCATCCCACAAGGTGCTGGTAACACATGTTTAGGTCACACCTGTAGTGTATGGCTAAGCCTATCATTTTCAACAGATTATTGATCGGGAAGAGTGAAAAATGATCTCTCAATGGAAATACGTTTACAGGGAAATGCGAGCAAATTGCGTCAATTCTCATAATATTGTTAAGCTGAGATATTTGTGACGTGCTATAGTAAATAGGTCACTGGTACAGGCCTAAATATTTGTGACCTGCTATATTACATAGGTCACTGGTACAGACCTAAATATTTGTGACCTGCTATATTACATAGGTCACTGGTACAGACCTAAATATTTGTGACCTGCTATATTACATAGGTCACTGGTACAGACCTAAATATAGGCCCACAGAACAGGCGTAGCAAACCGGACACTTTTCAGGCCAAAAAGGATTCAAAAGGGCCACAGTTTAAACGAGGGTGTGGGGTGGAGGGGGTGGAGGGACCTGACCAGGATGTAAAAAGGGGCAGAAATATTATTTCAAGTGAGCAGCGTAGGAAGGGGAACAGCAAACTTTTCCCTTGTAGATAGATGATAAATCTGTGGTTGTGATGAAGGAGTGGCTGGCTGTGGTGACGTCATTATCAATGTCCTCCTCCTCCTCCTCCGGATTTTTTTCATTTAGGAAACTTTGACAGAAAAGTTTGTTGTTTTTTTAAATCACAAAATAATCGTTATAATTCTCAAGAGGATGATGTTAGATATGTTTACAACCATCGTAAAGGTTTTTTGTTGTTGTTGTTGTTGTTGTTGTTGTTTTTTCTGTTTCAAAGTTTCAGTGTAAATGTTTGCAGCTCCGGAGCTCAATAGGAATGGAGAATGAACTACAACAGTGGCAAGGATCAGTAACATTGCCAAGACCTTCGGGAGGTAACAAAAATGTCGAGCCGAATGCCAGTTTGCACTCGAAAACAAAGTGCTTTTCACCATCTCCAGTCAGCGATTGCCAGCAAAGAAATCTGCCCATTTTGGCCATGAGTTTATAAAATTTTTGAAAAGCCCGTCTGTGAGGTCTCAGCACAGCTCAACGTAGTGGATTTGTTGTTTTGCCACAGTTTTACATTATTCTGCAAATATCTAACTATCAGGACACCGCAGGTTTCATACAGTGTGCTTCTCCATCAACAATAATAATATAGAACAAGTTTTAGTGTAATCCAAACATTTCCACAGCTGTGACAACAAGAATTTAGAGTTCCTGTGACAGCTGGAAGATTCTGCATCGGTTCCATCATGCTGTTTTGCTGATGAGAGACGCTGTCATTTGAATGTCGAAATTGCCCAATTGTCCAATCTAGAATGAAAACAACAACAACAACAACGACCACGACAGTTTGAAATAAACAACTGCAGTCAATAAAGGTCAGCAGAGGCTTGAGGAGGGGGGGGGGGGCAGGCAGCACTAGGAAAATACCGTAATTCAGGGAAAAGTCGAGGCGATTAGAAGTGTAGAGTCAAGGTACTGCTCAGAAAAGTGGGAGTTACAGAAAGAAGAAACAAAACGACCAGTGCGGCAGTCGAACTCGCGACCTTTAGTATGTCACCAACCGCCTTGCCAGGAAGACGAACTCGCTTAACCGCTCGGCCACTCCGTCTATCAAAACAAAAAAAAGAGACAGCTGCAGCCGCACTACAAGCTGTGTCTGCTACCGTCTTGGGCATTGGTGTACCAGGTCCTGACAGTTGCCATACACAGCTCAGACTTACCCCAGGCAATCCTCCTCATGGGTTTACAGACACCAACTCCCTGGCCTCTCTGGAACAGACAGCATGAATCACCTGGACAGTCGCTGCCACTAGAGCAGGTCATCCCGTGCAGGCCGACACCTCTGGACACAATCACTGGCACCAAGGCCTGGAAGGAGAAACACAGACTTTGCTGTTATTGTTTTATTCTACATAGAAGTCGACTCAAAGTTAGCCCATCATCAAAGTCAATCATTTCTATGGGGCATACAAAAAGGGTTGCTAAACCCAGCAATGTGGCCACCTTGCATGTTTATGTATAATTATATAATAAATATCAAAGTTAACTCTGGTTTGTGTGTAGTATTTATCAGGGTGACCAGTCTGCCAGGTTTAGCAAACACTTTCTGTATAGTTCCGGCCCTCCGATTTAAGACTGGGTATTTTCACGCAAAACTATTAGACGAATTACATCTACTGCCAGTCTCAATAATCCTTTTGATTTGGGGATCGAAACTTTACAGAAACAGTTCATTCATGAAAAAACCAACATTATTTAACACATAAACCAAAAAGTTCA
The DNA here is from genome assembly GCA_963931925.1 of Onchidella celtica. NCBI lineage: Eukaryota > Metazoa > Mollusca > Gastropoda > Systellommatophora > Onchidiidae > Onchidella > Onchidella celtica. Next base: position 1,630,524 of record OZ007576.1, on the reverse strand, counting down.
TTCTATGCCGAGTAAAGACAATGGATAGACCCAAATACATACAGGGCATAAAAAAAAAAAAAGTTAAAGACGTTTAAAAAAATGAACGTGCAGGAATGGAAATAAACCATAAAATAATAATTGGCGAATTTTTGTCTTGGCAGACGGTCAGCAGCTAAATAGTTTTTGTCCTGCATGCCTGGGCTGTGGGTATGGAGAAAGTGCCTAGCCCATGGTGCACTTCCCCCCTCTCGACAGTGTTGATTTGATCCATTGGAACGACACGGTCGATACGCCTGGAATCAACAGTGTTGCAGGAGGTGCATTCCTCCGTGTAGTTTGCCTTTTTAGGGATTCTCCCTATTTTTAATAATTAATAATGAATTATATACATTTTTTTTGTTTGTTGGAGATATGGAGGGGGGGGGGTGATATGGCTGAATTTTAATCTATTAATTTTTCACATTAGACATAAACACTTGATAATAAATACTTTTTTTTTTTATTAAGTCGAGCACATGTAATGAACAAAACAAAAACAAAAAATAGACGTGAATTAAAACAAAACAAAACAAAAAAAAAAGAAAAGTATAAGAAGTACATGACATACTCCTGCATATTTTGAATATTAATATAAAAAAAAAAGGATAAAGATATCCAAAGAATTCTATAAAGTTCAGACACGTGTAAGAAAGAAAAAACAGTTGATGATAATAATAAAAGTACATAATTATAAATTAACATGGAAAAAAACTTTAAACAACAAATGGGTAATAAAAGTCTAAATTTCCATCCCAATTAAATATCAGCTGTTTGTAAGACACAATGAGATGTAACACGCACTCACCACTAGCACTGACAGAACAAAAACACAAGCGTTCATGATGTCTGTGTGAATCTTTGCATCAACTGAATCTCGGTAGGAAAGCCTGGGCCTCCTGTATTGGCTTCCTTTATATACACCTGGCCCTGACCTGGTTGTGGCTCGTCGGGGCGGAACCAGGACAGAACCAGGACATACACCGGAGTTCCCTGTGTGGGGCGGGGGGGGGGCGGGATTGTGAGCAAAGAAGACAACAAGGAAAGCGGATACGATTTATTTAAATCTGGTTTGCCAAAACTGTCCATTTTCCTGGAGGAGATTAACACGTCGTCCATCTGAGGTACTGGCGTGCAATGATGTGCAGCGGTTCTCAACATTGTCAAACTTTGTCGTCCCTCTTTTATTCATGCCCTGTGGCTTTATTTCCACTGCAAAATATCATTCAGCTAGGTTTATTTACCAAGACCCATGCAAGAGAAATAAAAATGATTCTGTGCTCATAATCACAAACTCGTACATTTATGATTATATTGTGTGCATTATTTATCGGTACCCCCCCCCCTTTATCTTTGAAATGCCAGACTTCCTCCCCCGGGACCCGGGGACATGGTGACATGGCCCGCTTAAGAACCACTCCACCACAGGTAGATGAAGCGACAGCAGATGATAAAATATAGGTGACAGTTTATGTCACGAGTGGAGTGAGCGAGATTCAAGGATTACGGGGGCATGGAAGTGTAGGATTGACTCACGGGATAGTGAGGCTGCTCACCTGTATTGACTTCTGTTAGTTAACGTTGAAGCGTGCATGTTGTGAGTGAAGTTGAGGCGTAGTAGAGGCAAAATCTGAATAGTCAGATCACTGCAAGTTAAGAGGTCTCAGGGGACAGACGTGAGATCAGAGGCAGTCGGGAGATTGTTGTGTGTTTTCCAGTGATGTCTGGTAGGTTGAACTATGATTTATAATTATGATGATTGATGTATTATATTCGCCTATGACCATGATGTAAATAAGTATATGTGAGGAATGTGGAAGTCATTGATTACTGTGTATAGAAATGTGCGCCATGAGCGATAGATGTAAGTTAGGTTCATGGATTCGTAGCGAGAGTGAGTGCTGTGTGGTACGGTGGAGGTGTGTTACCGTAAGATGTGTGGTGAGTGAAAGGTGGACTATTGTGTGTATGTTTCATGGTTTGTAATGAGGGGTGAAGTGGTTAGAAATGGTATGGTATTATACCAATGTAATGTTCTTCTTGTAGGTGCCGGGGTCGGACAGAGACGCCACCCGCGGTAAGCGAACTAGCACAGGGGATAGGCCAGCATAGGGCCGAAGGCTACGCATAGGCCAGTGGAGTGAAGCTGTCGAGCAGGACAGGAGGGGCGCATGAGTCGTGGCAGTCTGGCCACAGACAGGGATGTGTATAGAATTGTTAATGTGCTCTTAAGATGTACTACATGTGATAGTGATATACGACTGTGCTATTGTGATATTAATGTGAATTGAACTATTAACGTGCTATTGCCATGTTGAGGAGCTATTGGAATGCTCAGGTGTTATTGCCCTAGGAGGGGGTTATTAAGACATTGAGTGGAGAGGCTGAAGCCGAAGTGTATTTAAAAGTAACTACCGGGTTGTGGACCCGAGGAAGAGTGCTTGAGGGAAAGAAGGCCGTTGGACGGCAGTTGATTAGCGTAAATGTATGTAATTGCACTGTTATCTTTATCTTTATGTTTAATAAATGTGTGAGTCTGATGGGTTGTTCTGTTAAGTGTTATACGTGTTCGTTCGTGATTGTTGTCCTGTTATAATTATTACATCTCCCAGTCTGGGATTTGTGACAGTTTAGAACATCCGCCCTGGTCTAGGCTAGAGAGGTAATGTTGCATGAAATGGCAAAAATATCTGTACTTTAGAAAGAGCCCTATTCTTCCACCCTCCGCGCAACACCCCCCCCCCCCAAATACTTGCCCTAATAACCCCTCTCATCTCAACTTTCTGGCCGGTGACTCCAGAGACCTGAGACCTCAAGCGAGGAGAACTATGGAGTAATCGAAATAACAGACTTTTTAAAATCTATTATTTCATCATCTTCAGTTTGGTTCATGGTTCATAATTTCAGATCCCCAACTCCACCAGGCCCCAAATTTTGCTGACCTGTGTCTTTACATGCTCGTTATGGATTTATTTCTGTAGGTCGCCAAGGGTTAAGTCAGACATGTATGGAAATGATTCAAAAAGATTGTTGGAAACTGGGTAATGTGATTCGGTTTTTGCTCATCCAGATTAGTGGGACGCCCGTAAATTTACCAAATACAAAACCTACCAGTACAAGAATAGTTCATGGCGGTGCAGAAGATCCGGCTCTATTTTTTTGTCTCTGTGTTTGTTTGCCTGTTGTGGTTGTTATTGTTTTTACAGTTATTCTGGTCAGGTAGTCACATAAATCTTCTCTTGTTATTCTGGCCAGCTGTCACAATCTCGGCGACGGATAGCACACGGACTGCACACGGACAGCACATGGACAGCACACGGGCAGCACACGATGTTTTATATTGAAATAAAGGTCAGCATTAATGGAAGTTATAGAAAATCTAATCCCAACCGCTGACGTCGGTGTCGGGACGACTTCTGTCTTGACCATGAAAATGACGTATGAACTGTATGAAGTGCAGGATTTCTGCCAAATCTTCCCCAACCAAAAGATGGACAAGAAAGAGTCAGCAGGATGGGGGGGGGGGGGGGGGGGGGGGTTTCTGGGGGCTAAAAAGAAAGAAAGAAAAAAACAAGGTCAAGAAAAGAAATAACACAAAGACAAACCCACTAGGGAGACGTTGTAAGGACTAAGACAGCCAAGAGAACTGCACTACGTACACTAGCAAAAGCAAGGGAAACAAATCTAAGACAAACTAGAACAAGAAAAATGGAGATGTACATGCCAAGGGCAACGATCCGTCTACAACCTACAAACCTTTCCCAACCTGGCGGTCATCATCACTTCATTGATGTTGTTGTTGTTGCTGCTGCTGCTGCTGCTGTTGTTGTTGTTGTTCCCCCCCCCCCCACTCCAAGGGTACCTGCTAACCGTCCACTCTCAACCCCCCCCCCACCCCCAGAATAGGATCAAGACCTTCTGCTGCCCCACACCCAGCCCAGCACGGGTATTGGTTGATCACTCCAATACTGTCACCACGTGACCTCTATACAATGGCTTCATGTTTACATTTTTTGCGGGCGTGAACAAATGTGGCGATACAATGAGATTTTGCGTATGGGAAATTAGTTTGGTAAAAAGTTTGACAGAGGAACCACTCGAGCTTGCTTCTTTTTTTTTTTCGGTTAAAGCTGATTTATTTATTTTCCTTTGTGTATTTCGTTCTGTTTACTTTTTCCTTTGTGTGTTTCTATCGTTTTTCAAGAGACTGAAAAGCTTTTTTTTAAAATTTATTTATTGTTATTATTGATTATGTCTGAGTTTATTATGAATAAAAGAACTTGTCCAAGATTTGATGAAATCATTAGACTATGATATCAGACACGCAGGACTCAACCAAAACAAAATAAAAATTGTCACAGAAGTTTGCACAAAGACCAGGGACACCAAGATCTTTGACCTGCCCGAGCTTGCCTTGTGATTGGCCAGCAAACATGTCAAGGTTGCGTTAGTTTCCCGGCAAATGTCAGCTAGGACCTCCTGGATCATTCCCCTTCCCCCCCCCCCCCCGCCCCCCTCCTTCTCTTCTTGGATTCATGTTTGGTCCACACATAAACAACCGTATTCATCAAGGTTTGTTAAATATGTTTATAAATAAGTTTGATGACGTACAGCAACACTCATGCGGTGTTGTAATTTGAGTTCTTGGTGTGTTTTGGATTAGAAACCCCGCATTTATTCTTTTTGGGTTATGAAGTTTCCATCAATGTAATTTTACAACGAACTTACAAATATTGTGACAAACTGTTCGAATAAATTATGCATTTGATCGTTCCTGTCAATTTATTTCAATCCCTGTGACCTCAAGAAGGTCTCAATGCGGACACTCCTGTCTTTTGTTTCAGGCTTTGATCACAGCCGCATCTGTGCCTGGAATACGACAGTAAAAGAATTATTTGACCAGTCGATCTTCGTAATGGTACAGACTCTAATTAGCCTATCACGTGGCATACACATGAGAACCACCTGGTACACTGCTCATCTCATCCACTCAAAATATGCTTAATTAGATTTTAAACCCCAGACCTAAAGAAATGTATAGGAACAGTAGTAGATCAGCTCAGCGGGGAACAATACAACAACAGTAAATACAGATGCTGTCGTAACCACTCTCCTGAAGGCAGGTGTGAACGTGAAGGAATATGAAGTCCGCAACAGGCAACTCGACTGCGTAGTTTTGACATGAAAGAATTCATTTCCCTCTTATTTACAATTTTTGAATTAACTGTAAGAGATGCAAGCAAAACAAAACGAATATTTTTGTTCCTTTTTGGTATTTATTGTCCACAAACATCTGAGTAAATACAACACAGAGAATTTTCTCGCCAAGAAATCAGCGGGAAAGGCGAGTCCAGCCAATCTGACTGTAGCAAGGGAAAGCAGCAGAGAGCAGGAACACACTAGCTTGCAGCAAACGAAGAAGAAGACCACACAGAATTTGGGTCAAGCAACAGATCAACCAATGAATTTTGTTTGCATTTTCTTCACGTAAGTCCATGAAAAGACAACTCTCAAAACCAGCAGATAAGGGACTAAAAATAGAACGAAGACAGAAATATTATGTAATAGATAAATAAAAGATTAAACAAAAATATAACAAAATTGATAAACATCAAAAAAAAGAAAAACAGAATAAATAAAGCATAGATTAATAAAACTGTAAATATGTCACATTTAGATAAATAAGATTAAAATAAGATAAAAAGAAATAAGATATTAAGTGTTGACCACCACTTAATAATAATAATAATGATAATATGACAATAATAATAAGAAGAAGAAGTAGAATATAATAGAAATAATAACAACAACAAATAAGAAATAAATTTTCTTCAAGTAAATAAATACATAAAATAACTCAATAAATAAACTAAATAAAGTATTTCAAACAAGTGTAACAAATCTGGTTGGACTAATGTTGTGTCTTGATGAGGAAGCAATGTAGGCCCTGTGATTTGTTACACGGATAGATGTGGAGGTTTATATTCTATAATATGTATAGAAAAATCGATACAACTTCAATGAAAGATAATTGAATAATTATCCACAGCAGGGTGCTGGATCAACTATTATGGGATCTGAATAGCTTTCCATTTCCACAGAACAGCCAAAGATATAACAGTAGGTACGTGCGTTACGTTGTTGTCGTTGTTTTTAAAAGCACAGTTACATGTATATCCACCCTGATCTGAAATGTCCAGTGCAACTACGTGTTTGATCTGAACAGGGTACGGGGTTGTTACTGTCGTTTTAACATGGTAAATGTGAGTGGAAAACGGATTTACTGAAAAGATTTCAGGCCGTACTGTTTTCTCAGATGAAACACTGAGAATTCTTGTAGTTTAAACCATGATAGTGGTAACAACTGGGCGATAATACTACACTGATAATAAAATTCCAGATTTGCCACACCAGAAAATGAAAAATAAGAATTGGCTAATCATGGTGGAAAAGGGTCAACAAGAAAGCGAAATAATAATAACGTTTTCAGGAGATTTATAAAACAGAAAGGCACAAACTTCGAGTTAAGAGCTACGCCATTTTAAAATGGGGCCTCAACACCAATTGCGTGACGAACGTGCAATTTCCTGTTTACGTTTTCACGTCACGATATGCCATTTATGGAGTGTAGGAAAGAATGAAACGTTTCACATGGATAAAGAAATGAAATAAATATGAATCATCTTTTTAAAAAAAATAATTAAAAATAATTGGAAAATTAAACATAATTATAAATAGTTACATGAATAATCAATCAATAAGAGTATTAATATTATAATACAAAGAAAAGATGCCAGTCTGGAGAAATTTAACAAAAAACATAATAATAATAATCAGACTGTCTATTTTCACTATTATTGTGATAATATTCCTGTTCAATAATATAACAAATATAATGATCATAATAATAAAGATAATTAATGACAGCGGCAATGCTTAAAGGAAATCTATCTACCAAAAGGGACAAAAACAAAAATCTACAGGGTGACGGTGGAACCAGGCAGGGATTGCTATAATTTTTTTTAATGCGATAATTAAGTCATGAAATAATCTATCAATAATAAACCTAAAATTGCAAGAAATCTGACCAGAAAATCGCAGCAACGAGGAGAATTAAAATAGTTCTTAAACTATAAACTTGCAAGGAAACAAAAAAAACCTTATCACCGGTTTGAACAAAAAAGAATCAGGGACTTTATATTTATAAACACATACATGGAAAATTAAGAAAAGAATTTAAAAATAAAAAATAAACAATGCAAATACATGGCAAATAAAACAGAGAAATGAGAAGCTAAGGTATTTCAAATTCTTAGATCAACGTATAAATAAATAAATAAATAAATAAATATTAATAAATAAATAAATAAATAGATACAGAAAGAAAGAAATGTTTCAGTTATGCTGTGCCGTACGTAGAGAGCCTTTTGTCTTTTTCCAATGTGTTCTACAAAGTCTCCGCCTATCATGAAATGGAAAACTCATGGAAAGAAATAATAACAAATAAATAAATATATAAAACAAATAGATGATAATTAAACAAGTCAATAAACATAGGTCATTAAATAAAAATACGTTAATAAATACATAAGATAAATATATAAATCATAATTTTTAATAAATAATAAATAATTTTATCAATAAATAAATAATATTCAACTAAATAATGCTGAAATAAACGATAGTAAATAATGAAATATTCAGTAAATAAATAAACAAGTTAAACAAATAGATAGTGGAGACACAGCCGTTGATGATCCGACTTATTCCAAATACAGAGGAAAATGGGAGGGAGGCGGAGGAGGAAGGAACATTTAGACTGGGATAATTCCAGGGAATGGGAGGATGTGGAGACAGCAGAGAGGTCAGGATGAACAGATGGTCAAAGGACACACAACCAAAGATATAAACCTGCTCAACCAATGGTGAACTCTGAAAGTAACTGTAAAGAAAAAGATGGAAGAAGTCAGAAAAACGATTCATCATTTAAGACATTCATGGACGACTCAGTAAATAACCAAACAAAATAAAAATGTACAAATGAAGAAATAAATAATATATGAATAAGTAGGTTATAGGATAAGTAAACATGATTATAAAATATTCTTTTTAATTATATTTAAAAAGAGAAAAAAAAAACTAAGAATTCATGAGAAAATAATTGAACACGTACAAAATAAATCAATAAATAGTCAATAAATAAACAAATAAATAAATAAATAAGATTTAGACGTCTAATCTGATTTCTTTTCACGTAAATGGACAAATTAGTCCTGCTTTCACAAAACTCAGCGGATCAAAATTATAAGCCAAAAAAAGTAGATAAATAAGATAAAAATGGGAGAAATGTAGTCATAAAAAGTAACCATCATGTAATCAGCTGACAGTGAACTCAGATACAGAAATGGATGCAAAAACATTTGTCAGCATACAAAAACAGAGAGGCAGAAATACATCGATGACTTACACAAGGCGACAAGGTGCGATAGTCATCAAAACTTTAAAAAAGTAATAATGAATAAATAATACTGAACTTTTATGAGAAAAAGAAGGGGAAAAAATTAAACACAATGAAGAAGAATTGGCAAAAACACCATGAGAAATAGCCATAACCATGCAAATAAACAGAAATGTATAATATCAGTATAATACAAAACAGATACATCCCCGTGGCTATACAGACATTCATGATGGCCAAAAACTAACACAGAAAAAAACATCTTTTAAGAACGTTTGGAATAAACAAAACAAAAAACAACAACAACAAAACAAAAAAAGAGAATTATGTGGCAAAACAAAGAATGCCAAGAAATGTTCATTGTCAAGTCTGATTGTTTAGGTCAGTTGTTGGTTGTTTTTTTTTAATCTTTAGAGACCCGTCTGGATTTCAGCACAATTTTTCTAGAAAGCTTACAGCAGATTAAGGAGAGAAAAAAAAGTGCACAGTAGGACGTAGGGTGTGTACGTGCGACTTTGTACTGCTGTAGTGGCGTCTCTTTCTCTCTCTCTCTCTCTTTTAATGTAAGCGAATAACTAGGTTTGCCCACACAATGTGAGACACGAGTACATTGCAGAGCTGAGGAGGACATGTAACTTAGTCATGACTACAATACGATAGCAAGTGGGATGATGCGCCTCTGATCTATCACTCTAATGCAGTCTCATCAGAGAATTCAGGTGCCAGAAACTTAGTCCTAATGACTGTAAGTTGAGACACCCAACAAAACAGTACAGAAAAGCAAAAACTTGAATAGTATCAAGAAAACCTGAGATTCAACCCAGCAAGGCGAATGTGTACACATTTACAGAACAAATGAACTATCATATCACAACCACCACCACATTTTGTACAAATATACACTTTTTTACAGATGAATATCGGACTCGATGGAGAGAAAAGATTTTCCCATATAGATCTAATAGTTTTTAATATTTTAAAAATTTTTACCCACAAAGTTAAAAGATGTGCGGACACGGAGCCACAGCTGTTCTCTTTTATGTATGCTTTTGCTTTTGTTGTTGTTGTTGTTGTTGTTGTTGTTGTTGTTGCTGTTGTTGTTGTTGTTGTTGTTGTTCTGGACCTTTTTGAGATTTATTTTTTAATTTTTGTTTTTTGCAAAGTTTTCAATGTCTGTTCAAGTAACATTTTGTCTGACAACCAGAGCACATCAGGTTTCTTGAGCATCAGACAAACAAAAAATTATAATTATTTTTTTTCTTTTGTCATGGAGAAAAGCAAAAGACAGAACAATGAGCGAGAGAAAGAAAAGATTAGGAGACAAGAAGGGAAAAACATTCTAAGTCTTGGTGTAAACATGTTGAATACAAACATTCAATCTGATTTGGTTGGATATTAACACAACTTTATGTTCGTCTATGAAGACTGAAATGCTAATTCATGTTTTGTTACATATTCATTACTATGCTTTTCATAATCAAGCTGGATGTAGATGAGTATTCATTTGCAGTATCTGTTAAGCTAACATTTCGTTTTGTTAGCAAAAGTATCATAACTATTCAGCATGAATTTTCCTGTGCGACTGAATTTTCTAGAACTTATTTATTATGTTCATGCATGGCAAATCCCAGGTCATCTCAACCAATGCAATAGAGGAGGTGGACAGTGTTGGCGACTGGGATACTAGTCAAAGTATCGGACTGGAAACTGATGAGCACGAACCTGAAAGACAATCATTGATTGTGGCAGCCATAGGCCAAAGATAACTGCTGGGTATGTCACACGTTGACGGTGGCAAGACAAATAGCTACACGCAAGACGCAAAGAACAAGAAAGCGTGAGTTGTTGGAAAATGATTGTTTATTCTTTAGTGGTAGATAAAAAAAAAAAATAGTTTCCATCAAACCAATTGTATCTTTCATTGACCTTTTGACCTTTAGAATAAACAACAAAAAAATAATAATAAAATACATTAGCGTCACCGAGATTGTCTCTGACATTGTATTATCACAGGATCGGAAAAACACCTGCATTCTATTCATTCTATTGTAGATCAGATTTCAGAATGCATACATCGTATCCAGACAACACACTTTACTGTTAGAAAATAGGAGTAAATACTAAAGAACAGAAGGAAACTGAAAAATCACAATTTCAGTAGTGGAAGAGCACGTGTCCAGGAATAGGGGGCGATAACTCGCACTTGACGATTTTTCTTTTAATTATTTCCCTTCTCAAGGAGGTTTTCATTTTGTTTTACACGTTGTTTAAGGGGATACCTGGCAGTAAAAACTTCCTTTTTTGTTATTTTGGCTGTTAAAGATAAAATAAGTAGATCAACTTACTTCTTACATGGTGGGAATTGAATATTGAGTGTTATCAACAAAATTTGTTCATTATTTCTGTGATTACGTAACAATGTTTATCGGCCAGTTTGAATTTTTCAACAAGGCATATCTCAAAATCTACTAGAGTATATTTTTTAAAACTTTGCATACAGGTATCTTGAGATCATTTTTAAATATCTACAACTGTTTTTCAAGCTTGGGTTGATATTTATTTTTTTTTTAATGATTTTTTTTTTTTATTGGACACGCAAATCGGATCACAAAAATAGTAGGCTGTGCTACAAAAAAAAAAATGCAAATTAAACAAATTCAGTTAAAATATCAAAAAAAGCATTTGCAGATTTGTTACAATACACAAAAGGAATATTCATTCAAAATTGCATAAAGACTTATCAAGGAATAAGGCAGATATCAACTCTGAAAGAACACAGGTAACTAAGAAGCAATTTTTACCACCATAAATCCCCTTTTAAAATGATTATTGAAACTTCTCAATCGTCACTTCAGTGTTGCAATTTTCATGCCAAAGCATTGGAATTTTTATTTACTCTGAAAGGTATGAATGAATGAATTCTGATGGCATGTAAAACAGATCCTAAAACGATATTTCCAATATGCAATCAAGGAGTTCACAAACAATCTGCCCCTGAAATCCTAAGGCATGTTCAATGTTGACATTGTCTGAATATGAAATAACAAAATGGTGCAGCTTCACATTTGCAATCCTGGAGTTTTAACCTTTTTTTTTTTACCAAAGAAATTTACGAAGCTTGATTTTTTTTTTTCCTAGCAACATTTAGACTGAATCTGAGTTTGTCTAAATGGAACAGATATTTGCAGTACAGCCTGCCATCATGCGCATAAAATGCAAAGCGTTTTCTTGTCCAGCCAGAGATAATGATACAATTTCTGTTATAATTTCTATTTAACATTTAAAGAAAAGCTTACTGAAGTTCTTTCAAAATTGTGCAAAACTCTAGCGATGACAATCAACATGATCGGCATAGTTACAGATCTTCAAGTCTGCGTCAAAGCGAGTACCAGGTGGGCAGGCCATCACGTGAGGGGCGTAGTCTCGCCAGTCCCCGGGCATGCACACCACGAAGTGGTCACAGGACCCAGGGGAGGGAAAGGTTCCCACTCCATTACGTGCGCAAATGTTGTTATTGGAGGAAGCGGCTGCGTTGACTGAGTTTTCTGCCTCCTCGTGTTGGTTGTTCCAGGGTGTCTCTACTGTTGATCGCCTTTCCGTGCTAGATCGTGGATGCCAATGGCTGACTTGATGATCACTTGGATGCGGTACTTCAGCAGAGTCGTACCAGGACTTAGTTGGTGGCTTGTTCACGATTTTGTACTCGGGGGTGCTTTTAACGATTGCTTTCTTGGTTCCCTTTCTCCTCCAGAATTTTTTCGGCCTTTTGGTTATTTTTCTCTGGGGTCTTGCTGAAGATGATTTTTTCCAGGGCCGCCACTTGTTGACCTTACGAGTGGAGGATCCTTTCCACCAAGTGACGAGAAGACGGTCGCCGCTGGTACTTTCTTCCACGGCTGCAGCTGTAGGTTCAGGCGGAGGCGCCTCTGTCTCCCACTTTTGTTTAGAAGCTGGAGCATTCTGGACTTTGTTACGTCTGTGCAGTCCCTTCACCTTTTTAAACTGCGGGTTTTGTATGAAATCCTGGCTGTCCGACTCTTCAAGCTCACTTTTTTCTTCAGCAGCTGGGGCGGGGTGCCATCTGGGTCGATGAGCGGACCTGCCATGATCTGGGGAATTCCCGATGATTCTGGAGATGGTGGAGAGCAGCGGGTATTCCCCTTCACCACAAGTACCACTGAAATCGTCCATTTCTACTGACCACACGAAAGCTCCGCCCAAATCACGTGACAAAATGTTCTCAGCCTTTAGCGCTATACTTTTCTTGGTCTCGTACCCTGCCCATTGGTCACCACCGTACACGTAGGGCACCGCTTGGTCATCAATCCACTCTGACTGCCATCCTTTATTTCGTATGTTGAGACAAATTTCGTAGAAAGCCAGGATTCCGGTTTCTTTAGTGTAGTCACCCATCCTGCCTCCCCCTACAACTGGTGCGCGCACGCCATGGTTGGCTGGATTAGCCAAGGTGAAGGACATGCCGTATGTGGGAATTCCCACTATCAGTCTTTCTTTGGGCATTCCCTCATTGAGCCAAAAGTCGATGGACCATTGTTGGTACAATTGCGATTTCTCACCAGTCTTGGGGTCATTGCTGTGTCGATATAGGCCACTGTGGTGTCCAGTCTGCTTTTCCCATTGTCCATGATAATTGTAGGTCATCAGAAACATGTAGTCGATGTAATTGATAATCTTACTCGTCTCGTAGCTCTGGCTAATGTAGTAAGTTCCCGAGGCAGTAGCGAGTGTCAGCAGTAACTTCTCATTGCCTGTTTCCTGGGCTTCTCTGGCAAAAGCTTCATACAGTCCTTTCATCAGCTGAGTAAATCTATATTTATCTTCAGGGGGACTTCCCCGTGTAGCCGGGAATTCCCAATCGACGTCGAACCCATCAAAGCCGTGCTTCCTGACGTAAGACACAACATTCTCTATCCACTCACGCCTCGTCTCCGGACTACTGACCATAGGGATGAAAGGTTTGGAGCCTATTTGCCATCCACCCACAGCTAGCAAGACTTTCAGAGCTGGATTCTTTTCCTTCAGAGCCAAAGTGCGGGCGTACAGTCCCTTCGGGCCTTGGTCATTCCTGTTGAAAGGCATAAGGTCTCGACCATCAGGGGTGATATCAACAAAGGCGTAGATAATGTGGGTACAGAGATGGGGATTGATATCCTCAGGTAAGAAATTGCCGACCCCTTGCCGTCTCTGGGCGAAGCTGCTGTAGTAGCAGAAAATTTTCTTGCCTTGCACGGGAGGAGTGATGAAAGACATCAGAGCCAGCAGTGACAGAGCGAGTGTAGCAGACATGGTCATGCTGAAGTCCACAGAAATTTTCAAAGTCCAACAAAGTCAATTTTATTATTTCTGAGACCAAGATTGGTTTTCAAACAATTATATTTCTTTCAGTGCTTTATCGTTAAAGAAAAAGGTGTTAATGTCTTAAATTCACAGGTATAATAGTGTTTAAACGAGAGTTCGAGTCTTTTTCAGTTGTTTTAGGTGATTTATAACTTTGTATTGTCACTTTTCAGATTTGAGCACTTTTCACTTTGTGGTACATTAAATCCAGAAAATCACTGAAGAATAGGGAAAAATTTGGTGGCCGAAAGATGGGTGAAATTGTTTCCTCCTCCAGATGACTTTTTCAGCGAGTAGCGCCAGAACACAATGTGGAATTGGTTACACTAACTGCAGACCGCATTGAGAACTGTGCTCACAGGCCTGGTCTGCACTACTTGAACACCTGAAGCTGCTAGCATCGAAGTGATGAGGGTGAAACGCGCAGCCCTGGTTTTATACACGAGACAAGAGGGAGGTGTTTCTTTTTTTCTTCCTTCTGAATGAGGAATTTGTGACTGGGCATTGGCCGCCAAAGGATGACCTTTAAATCACACATTTGTTCCGCTCATCGTTCTGTTAGTTTGTTTGCTTGTTTGGCCGTCACCTGTCAGTGTCAACATAATAGTGCACATTGGCCAGGTCTCCACATTGGCCAGGTCTCCACATTGGCCCGGTCTCCACATTGGGGTCATTGTTACCTGTAGAATATATGTGTTGTCTTGGGTCTCTGTGTCTTGTCTATCTATCTATCTATCTATCTATCTATCTATCTATCTATCTATCTATCTATCTATCTATCTATCTATCTATCTACCTATCTATCTATCTATCTATCTATCTATCTATCTACCTATCTCTCTCTCTATCTATCTATCTGTCTGTCTGTCTGTCTGTCTGTCTGTCTGTCTGTCTATCTATCTATCTATCTATCTATCCTTTGAATGTCTGTCTTTATCTGGCAATTTTCGTGGCAGCAGAAGATAAGTGACAATAATGTTAGATTGATTTAAGGACATCACTCTCTCTCTCTCTCTCTCTCTCTCTCTCTCTCTCTCTCTCTCTCTTTCTCTCCCTCTCTCTCCCCATTCAAACATGTACACAAACACTGTGAATGTATGCAAGGATAAAAAAGTTCAAATAATTCAAGCATCTTCCCCACAATTGACATAGATCTCTAGTACCTTGAAGTTTTCAGCACGATGCGGCTAAATCTTTGGCCACACATTTGCCATTGGTGGACGCCGCCATGTCTTGTACTTGGTCAGTAATTTTGATTGTTTTTGGTTTTTTAACCAAATAATTGATCACATTTTCTGCAAACGGATTTCAGTGCAGTCCAGTCGGAGAACACCTGATTTGTTGTTGATGTTGTTGTTAAATTCTCTAGCTGTTTAACTCCCTTGTCGCCACCAATTTTTGTGTTGTGTGTGTGTGTTGTTTTTTGTCTGTGTGCCGTTGGCGGTTTTGTAAGAGCTCACAGACAGACAGTTCAAACCTGATCTAAAATTTTTGTCAATCGTAATTTGAGAATGAGCAAATGGAAAGATCAAGATTAAATAGTGGGATTAAATTAACAACAAACTCACCCCCACCCCCCCCCCCCCCAACATCCTGAATAGCTGCATCAGTGGGTCTGGGATTTCTTTATTGGCTACCCGCCCCCGTCCATCAACGATAAAACGTTAACATTAATTTGGACCGGCATTAAAGTCTATGCTTAACAAAATATTTATGTCTTATATATATATATCTATTGTTGTTTCTGTTGCTTCAAGTAAGAAAATATAAAGTTTAGAATTCGAAAATGCCTTCAACTCGTGAGCCACACTTAGAGAAACACTGACAGGGATAGCTGTGATTATCCGACAGTGACATAAACAATCTTGAATATGTGAACGCAAGGTAACAGGTTTAGTGTGACAGTCCAGTGAACTCTTCACAGGAAATTCATGTTTTTTTTTGTTAAAGTAAACATCTTGAAAGATCCTCGCTTGTGATGGGCTTTCACATTTCTCTCACGCTTTGCTTGATCATACCGTTGGCGGATTTCTGTCTTTCAAGTGGATGTTTTCTTTCGGTGGCAGTGAAAGTGATGAAGGTGTGGGGTAAGAGTGGTGGGGAACGTGGTGGTGATGGTGACAGTGGTGCTGGATACGATGATATTGATGAAGAAAATGGTTGATGATGCTGATGATGGTGGGTAGAGGCAGCGATAAGAATGGTGGTCATTTGTAAGGACTTGATAGGGTGGTCGTCTGTAGTAGAATGTAATACGATGCTTCTGCTGCAACATGATCCTACATGCGGCTGGTGCTTTTGATATTGCCCTCGATCAACACCAATAGCAGCAACTACAACACCGTGGAATCAGACGGTAAAGATCTGGGGCAGAAGATGATCATGAAAGAAGGGGGGAGGGGGGAGGGAAGAATGACAGTAGTTTTTCAAACTCTCCCCACCCCCCCCCCCTCAACCTTCCGACACCCCCTCCCCCCAACGATCCACTTTTGTCTGTCAAACTGTCAGAGGCAAACAGATTATCCAACCCCAAGCTCAAGGTTCCTGCACAGATCAGTTGCCAGATCAAGGGGGGCAGATCCCCCTGTAGGAGCCACAGCTCCATTGACAAACACCTGGCTGTGAGTTTGACTATAGGCTGGGTCAGTTTGCTTAGCTCAAGCTTCAGGTTGTTTCATCCTGGCTCGCCAGTCCCTGCTCAAATGATGGAGTTTTAAGACAGTTTGGAAATAGCCACATTTTTGGAGGGGCCGCCAGCAAGGGAGATGGGCATTCCGTGGTTCAAAGGTCCGACCATTGTCGTCTTTGCCAAAGCCAAGCTGGAAGTTCCGTAACTCTGTTCGGTGTCCAAGTTATCTTTTTGTCATTCCACTCGCTCACAATACGGCCAGATAGTTTCTTGTTCATCCATTTAGTGTTAACATTATATCTGCAAATTTCTCTTTCTCCTCTCTTTCTCTCTCTTTGTCTCTCTTTGTCTCTCACTCTCTCTATCTCTATCTCTGTTTTGTCTCTCACCCTCTCTCTCTTTCTTTCTCTCTCTCTCTCTCTCTCTCTCTCTCTCTCTTTCTCACCGTGTATTTCTTGCTTCACTCACGAGCTTTCTTCTTTCTATGCATAGTTTTTTTCATTTTCTTTTATCCATCCATCCAACCATCTATCCATCCATCCATCCATCCATCCATCTATCTATCTATCTATGTCCATCTGCCCTATCCATCCGCCCTCCCACCGACCCATCTATCCATCTATCATTTATCCACCCTCCTATCAATCCATTCATCCATCTATTCATCTATCCAGTTATCCGTCCGTCCACCCATACACTCTCCCACCAGTCCATCTATCCATCCATTCAGTAACTACCCGTCCATCCACCCATCCATCCATTCATCCATCCACCCATCCATCCATCCATACATCCATCCAATTTCCCTGCCTCCTTCTGTTATTCCAGCCTTCATTTATTTTGCATTCTAGCAGAGGAAACATGTCACCCCCACAGCTCACTACAATCAAACAGTAAGAAGGTCAAACTGTAGCAGAGGAAACATGTCACCCCCACAGCTCACTACAATCAAATATACTCATGATCAAAAGAAACGCGAAAACTTTCATGATTATTTTCTCATAGAATAATGTAATCTGTCATAAAAATATCCTATTCTTTCGACACCATAGAGATCCCTGCAACGTTTACAAGCAAAGGAATTTAGGTCACTCTCTAACTTTGAGAGTTATGCCCCTTGAAGTTTTGTTGACACAAAAGCACGTGGGAGTATGAACGTTGCGTGAAAAGTGCATAACAAAAGATGATTAGTACTCACTCAGACATGGGTATAAAAGGGAAACTCAAATGTGTAGTCTGTCTTTCTGAATTAAGCCACAACAACGATGCCTCGCCTAAGTGTGGAAAATCGAGAAAGAGCTATAGGGCGATTAGAGGCGGGAGATCGACCAGAGGTGGTTGCGACGGTCTTATGTGTCCATATCTCGACGATTTATCGCCTTCGAGAACGTTTTCAGCAAAATCACTCAACAACAGACAGGCTGAGAAGTGGCAGCCCGAGGATAACGGATGCACGCGCAGATCGCCAAATTATTCGCCGCCATGTGACCGGTCGCTTTACTACTGCAGCAGAGACCGCTAGAAACCTTATTGGTGTGCATGGACAACGCATCAGTCGACATACTGTGCGCCACTGACTGCCCGACCAGAATCTTTAATGTCGGCGACCATATGGAGGAGCTATTCCTCCTCAGCATCACCTGGATCGTCTTAACTGGGCACAAAGGCACATAAACTGGCGCATGAGAGAGTGGTCGAGAATCCTGTTCACCGTTGAGAGCCTCTTTTGCATAGACAATGCAAACAACAGATTCCAAGTGTATCGTCGGACAGGTGAACGTTTCTTGGATGAGTGTGTTTTGGAAAGGGACAGATGGGGAGGACTTCAAGTGATGCTGTGGGGTGGAATTGCTCAAAACCAGATCATAGGGCCAGTATTCTTCCAAAATCAAGGCTAAGGACGTTGAAATGGAGTCACTGCGCAGCGCCACATCAAAGAAATTCTGAGACCACACATCGTCCCCTTTTTCCATCGACATGCAAACTTCACTTTACCACAAGATAATGCACGGGCGCACACTGCAAGAGCTACGCAAGACTTTCTACAACGTCATAGAATCCCTCTTCTGCCAGATCCAGCCCGCAGCGCGGATTTGAATCCCATAGAACATCTTTGGGATTAATTGGAAAGGCGCCTCAAGGGGAGACAACCACGGCCTAGAACAGCCCAGGAGCTACAGGCAGCTCTTATGGATGAATGGAGAAATGTTCCTAGGCACCTCACTAACAATCTTGTGGCGTCTATGTACCAGAGATGCAACGCAGTCATCCAGGCAAATGGTGGTCACATACAATATTGACTTCCTGTATTGAGTGACACGTGAGTAGTTGGTTGGATTTAAAAAGGCGATAGTAAAACTAATCTACCTTTAATGCTCTTTACTTCACTGAATTTGTTTGCCAAAACTTTGTCATGGAAAGATAGCCTGGGGCCTATAATGATACATGGCATTTACATGAAATATTATTTTCGCGTTTCTTTTGATCATGAGTATAGTAAGAAGATCAAACTGTAGCAGAGGAAACCTGTCACCCCCACAGCTCACTACGATCAAACAGTAAGAAGATCAAACTGTAGCAGAGGAAACATGTCACCCCCACAGCTCACTATAATCAAACAGTAAGAAGATCAAACTATAGCAGAGGAAACATGTCACCCCCACAGCTCACTACAATCAAACAGTAAGAAGATCAAACTGTAGCAGAGGAAACATGTCACCCCCACAGCTCACTATAATCAAACAGTAAGAAGATCAAACTGTAGCAGAGGAAACATGTCACCCCCACAGCTCACTATAATCAAACAGTAAGAAGATCAAACTGTAGCAGAGGAAACATGCCACCCCCACAGCTCACTACAATCAGACAGTAAGAAGATCAAACTGTAGCAGAGGAAACATGTCACCCCCACAGCTCACTATAATCAAACAGTTAGAAGATCAAACTATAGCAGAGGAAAAATGTCACCCCCACAGCTCACTACAATCAAACAGTAAGAAGATCAAACTGTAGCAGAGGAAACATTTCACCCCCACAGCTCACTATAATCAAACAGTAAGAAGATCAAACTGTAGCAGAGGAAACATGTCACCCCCACAACTCACTATAATCAAACAGTAAGAAGATCAAACTATAGCAGAGGAAACATGTCACCCCCACAGCTCACTACAATCAAACAGTAAGAAGATCAAACTGTAGCAGAGGAAACATTTCACCCCCACAGCTCACTATAATCAAACAGTAAGAAGATCAAACTGTAGCAGAGGAAACATGTCACCCCCACAGCTCACTATAATCAAACAGTAAGAAGATCAAACTGTAGCAGAGGAAACATGTCACTCCCACAGCTCACTATAATCAAACAGTAAGAACTAGCAGAGGAAACATATCACCCCCACAGCTCACTACAATCAAACAGTAAGAACTAGCAGAGGAAACATGTCACCCCCACAGCTCACTATAATCAAACAGTAAGAAGATCAAACTGTAGCAGAGGAAACATTTCACCCCCACAGCTCACTACAATCAAACAGTAAGAAGATCAAACTGTAGCAGAGGCAACATGTCACCCCCACAGCTCACTATAATCAAACAGTTAGAAGATCAAACTGTAGCAGAGGAAACATGTCACCCCCACAGCTCACTATAATCAAACAGTAAGAAGATCAAACTATTGCAGAGGAAACATGTCACCCCCACAGCTCACTACAATCAAACAGTAAGAAGATCAAACTATAGCAGAGGAAACATGTCACCCCCACAGCTCACTATAATCAAACAGTAAGAACTAGCAGAGGAAACATATCACCCCCACAGCTCACTACAATCAAACAGTAAGAACTAGCAGAGGAAACATGTCACTCCCACAGCTCACTACAATCAAACATTAAGAAGATCAAACTGTAGCAGCGGCCCAGATCACCAAAAACTGCCACATATTACAGATTCCAGCAAAAACCTGTCAATCCTTTCAGTCAGAGGCCTCCATTTCTTGGCCTTCCAAATCTCAAAACCAAATTTACCCATAAAACATAATAGAACAGAAAGTGTTCATTGTCTTC